>OX345650.1:4996871-5176871 GCA_947044365.1 Petrosia ficiformis
ATTAGTAATAGTAATATATTACATTGACTTAGGAGGTATTAGTAATAGTAATATATTACATTGACTTAGGAGGTATTAGTAATAGTAATATATTACATTGACTTATGAGGTATTAGTAATAGTAATATACTACATTGACTTAGGAGGTATTAGTAATAGTAATATACTACATTGTATTGTAATTGAACCCATGTCTGGTGTATCTGTGTCTGTGTTTCTATGTATATACATGTACGTGTATGTTTGTATATATGTGCGTCAATGTATAAACAAGATGGATTTGTTATGAATAATTTCTAACTTTAACTAATTCAAAACCAGTCTGTCCTGTATAGATTTAACCAAACATACTTATAATTACGTATATATAACTTCTCTGATACATACTGCACCAAAACGTTGTGTTTGGAAATAAACTTTTGCTGCTAAACCAACCATTGTCAATAACTTATAATAAACATATTGGTACAATCACTGCGACTGAAGATAATAACTCCTGCTGTTTGGACTATTACCAAAACACTACGAGCAAATATAGTCAGATGTCTAGTATCAGGGTATTCTCCTTATCAGAATCATCACATATTTTAGTTTTGACTAAATTTGTCACGTTACATATCATAATCATAGTTGATGTGTCTGTATGTACTGATATACATGTATGGTTAATATAATGAGATTGTAACTTACAAATATAATTATTTATATACTAATTAATGAATGGATTTAATTATTAAAAGAAAGCGTAAAGTTATATGTACATGTACATGTCTATATGTACATGTACATGTATATACACATGTACATGTACATGTACATGTATGTACATGTACATGTATATATATGCATGTATGTACATACATGAGTTAACACAAATCTTTTTAACATTAAACATTATAGTGTATTTCTCTAAATGTAGTTTAGAATGCAGTACAGGTCCATTCTCTTTACATCTGTTAGTAATACAAACTCCCATCCTTTCCCATTTGAGTACACTGGAATGGGGCCTGTGCTTTGTGTCAACACTTCTTTCCATTCCAATAATGAGTACACTGGAATGGGGCCTGGGCTTTTTATCCTCATTTTCTTCTGTATTATAAATATATAATTATATACATAATTATATATAAATTATAATTATTGGCTCTTATAAATAGTTATTAACTGGCTGTTTGTTAAAATGTCTACAGGATATTTAGAAGACTTTTGTTTAATGATACATCATCAAGAAACAAGAAAAACAAGAAAAAACCACTCCATAGACCAAGCTCTGATGGCTATGTTGATAAGAATGATTTCCGAGGACAACCAACTATAGTAGTTGATGATTTCGAACCTGAGGTGTTCAAACAGTTGATGGAATATATACACACTGGTTCAGTTGTGCTACAGTCACGAACATTACTGGGTCTTATGAACGCTGCTGATCATTACGGACTTGAAGAGCTCAAAATTGCTTGCGTTCAGTTCTTAGAGCGTGCTATTAATACTGATACAGTCTGTGCCCTTCTATCATCAGCTGAGAAATATATTCAATATAAAAGCACAAAAATTTTGGTTCAGAAAATGTTAGAGTTTGTTGACCATCACGCTGAAGTTGTGCTAACTTTGGGCTCCTTTGCAATGCTTCCGCAACATGTGGTAAGAATTGTATTAGGAAGGGATGAGCTGTTAGCTTCAGAGAAGACCAAATATGAAGCCGCCTATCGCTGGTGTTTGAGGTATGTTGAAGATCATCCAGACGTTACATTAAAAACAGCGTTTGAACCATTTGTGAGTAAAATAGTTTTCCATGAAATCCCTGCTAGTCATTTAATGCGTAGAGTTAAACCAGCACAGGTAGTTGATGATACAATCATCCTCACAGCTCTGGCATACCAAGCTGATCCAAACTCTGTCGATGCAAGAAAACTCAATACTAAACATCGTAGAGTTGTCCATCCCAGTAGCACAGTGAGTACCATTCAGACACTTGAGTCCTCCCCTCCACACTTTCGTAGAGTTAAATCCTCTGGACTTCCTGTAATGACTATACAGAATGAAATTGGAGAAGAAGTAGATGGCAGAGAAAGACATGATCGCAGTGGATCTGTGCCTCCCTCCGGTGACCTTCAACCAGATACACATCAAAGTCGGGTGTTTGAGATTAGGGGACATTCTCGTACTTCAGAACTCAGTCTTAGCTCTATAGGTTCCTCAACAAGCCTTTCCAGTAGCAATGTACCACAAAGTCCCATCACCATTCGAAGTGGTTCAGCTAGTAGTTACCATAGTAACCAATCAAATGAAGTTGATAGTGGGCGTGGTAAAAGTTACTTGGGAGTCTCCAACCCTGAATTTGTCTCTCAAAGTACCTCCTCAATAGTTTAAGTATGTCGCCCTCTCTCTCTCTCTCCTCTCTCTCATAGTCCTCCACAGTTTCACAACCATATTTCTCTTTTTTTTTATAAGTTTATTGATCAGTGTTGGTGATGCATATTATATTTCTGTACAGTTATATATATAATTATAATTCAAAACATACAATTAAATTATTTATAATAATATAGTATGGTTTCTTACCAATGAAATGTTTAAAAACCCATACACTAGCTATCAATTTCAGCAATTAATTACAAATCACCATGGTAACCAATTTTCTTTATTTTGGAATATTGATAAGTAACTTCAAACTTCATATTTAACAGATTAAAAAAAGAACTGAAATTATGTTTTATTACAAATCTCCATGGTAACTATTTATCAAGTCTTCACTTTATTTGAAGCACCAGCAGCACTTGTCCCACCATCACAAGCTACAATCTTAACTTTATCAACATATATGATATCAGCTGCTTGTGTCTCTTTCAGTTCAACTCCTTGTACTAGACAAGTCCACACATTATCACAATATCTGTATATACATGTACATACATACATTATATATACATACTGTAACATAAATACGTAAATACATATACATACATGTACATACATATATACAAACATACATACATACATACATGTACATACATACATACATGTACATACATACATACATACATACATACATACATACATAATTACCTATATGTCTTTAAATGTCCTTTAAAAGTATATCTTGTTCTAACCCGTTTGGAAAGAGCTTTACTAACACTCTTATCAAACTGTTTAAGAACTCTGAGAGCCAATTCGGGAGACAGTTGTTGAGTACCTATCATTTCATCAAGAGAGTCTTGTAGACACATACCAAGTGTCGTGTTGCGATATAATTCGTAGCTCATCGCTGTATTTAAAAAAAAAAAACAAAACAAATAAACTTGCAATACACACACCAACTCATGGGTAAGTAATAATCTAGCGATTTAAATGAAGGGTTTTCCTCTTAAACCTTTAAATTAGCTACCAGACTTGGATATATATAATAACATTGTATATATTATTATATATATATATATATATAACCTGTATCTTAAAGCTTTTCATGATATATTTCCAATCTTACATAAGTACAAAGTTATGATATATGTAGTATGTCACTGTACGTACTGTTATATAAAGCAGTTGCTCAAACATAGTAACATACCTCCAAATAGTGCAAGCTCAGTTCCTTTTTATACTCGGGATCAAGTGTAATTGTGTTTAATGGGTTAGTTAGGGGTTAAAAAAACATCTTGGCATTCAAGGGGTTAATTAATTAATCAATGGTGTGACCTTTGTTTATAAAAATGGCTGTTCGTTCTGCTATTCTTCGTTCACTACAGAGAGTGAGCCATTAGAATATATTATACATGTGTATATATGTATTGTGTATACATTTATCTCAAAGATAGTGCAGCTGGTAGTAATGTTCTAATTAATGCACATCTCTTTCTATGAATATTTGTATATATATATATATATATATATAGGGAAGTTGGAGTAAGTCACAAACATGGCTTCCAACAGTAACTATAGTAAGTTAATATGAAAGACGTTCTTGAATTAATCGATTCCCCAACCTCCCCACATAATTTGTACAGGCTCGACATGACCATCATGAACATCATGATGAACTGAAAGAGACTTTAGCCAAACTAATTCCAGAGAAGCAAAATGAAGTGAAGGAGTTTAGAGCTCAGTATGGAGAGACTAAAGTTGGAGAAGTCACAATAAACATGGTTAGTAGCTTAACATACCCCCTAGTCTCGCAGAGCCAGACCCAACCTACTACGAAGAAAGGGACAATTTCATGGCCTTCCTTCATAGTAGGTTGAGTCTGGCTTCGTGAGACCACATACTCCCTTGAGTGTTTAGTTAACTAAAACTGTAACTCTATTGTAATGACTAAATGAGGCCCATTGATGCTTAATTACTTATATGGTCATTATGCTAAACAATATCAGACTGATGTCCTGTTTCCTCAGTACATGTACATTATTATTTGTTCTCTGGAATAGCACTGTTATTGTTTGTTAATACTATCAATATCTGTAGACTGATGTCCTGTTTCCTCAGTATGTTATTATCATTAGCACTGTCCTCAGTATGTTATTATCATTAGTACTGTCCTCAGTATGTTATTATCATTAGTACTGTCCTCAGTATGTTATTATCATTAGCACTGTCCTCAGTATGTTATTATCATTAGTACTGTCCTCAGTATGTTATTATCATTAGTACTGTTCTCTAGTCATATCAGTTTGTTATTTATGCTGGTCTAATCTCTTTCACACAGATGTATGGAGGTATGCGTGGAATCAGAGGACTAGTGACTGAGACATCTCTGCTAGATCCAGACGAGGGTATTCGTTTTAGGGGTTACAGCATTCCCGAGTGTCAAAAGGTAATGCATCCATAAAAATTGAGCTTTCAACAAATCATTTTTGACAACATTGTATGACTTTCACTCCTGATGAAGAGATGTTTCCAATTGATTCATACAATAGAGTTCTAATGGCGTTTATGCTATGTAAAGGTCATTCACATCACCTTGACCTAAAATAAAATGTTCATGACTTTAGTTTAAAATGATGAACGTTCTTTTTATGACATTAAACTATAGACTATAGTACTATAAATTCATCATATCCCAATTTCAAGGTCACGGTGAATGTGACAGATTTTGGTCAACTGATTGTTGTAGCTAAGTAGTCCGAGTACAAGTTTATAAACCAGTGACTGAGGGTTTAATTCTTAGTGACTGCTAGCTAGCTTCCTTCTTGAGCTTCATGCAATCAAAATTAAACTTAATAGAATACATTATTTATTCAATATATTAATATCCTCTTCCATAATTATAGCTGTTGCCAAAAGCTGATGATGGAGAAGAACCTTTACCTGAAGGAATTTTCTATCTAATGTTAACAGGAGAGATTCCAACAAAAGAACAGGTTCATCAGAATATATTTTAGTCATTCCTCACTCCCCATTTTTCATTCATTCCAATTAGGTGAATGCTATCAGTAAAGAATGGGCAAGCCGTGCTGCATTACCACATCACGTTGTACAAATGGTTAATAACTTCCCTGATACTCTTCATCCAATGAGTCAGTTTAGTTCAGCTATCACTGCTATGCAATCAGAGAGTAAATTCGCCAGTGCCTATGCTCAGGGCATACATAAAAGCAAATACTGGGAGGTTAGTTATGTACTAAACAGTACTATATATATAAAATGTGTCTTGTTATCACAATGTTTGAAAGATTAAAAGGTGACCCTTTTAGGCCAAAGTGGACACAATAACAAAAAATAATTAAAAAAACATTTAAACCACATAATTATATAGAGAAACAAGTGTATATAGAGAAAAAAACATCCCTATATTTGCTTTGTGATGACTATGTATTAAGCATTGCTGATGGCACTAGTGTCTCTACCTTTCTGTGTACTCCTGGGGCCTGAAGACATAAGTGTAAGCCTAATTGCAGTCTAAATACCCAGATGTCTGATGAACTGACTGAGGTACTCCTTCAAGGTTCTAAATGATGACTTCCTCGTGTCTGAAACTTAACAACTTATCATACTTACTTGTTAAAGATTCTTGCATAATATCTATACTGTTTCTCTGCTATATACAACAGTTATTAGCAGTTTTACATCCTTTCTGAATCTTCCTGGCTGGTCTGTAGCTCAAACGCGCGTTCTTTTACGTGCCACGCCCATTAATTGACCGAGCTCCCGGGAATGACGCAACTTCCTTAACTACGTATACAACACATAGTCGCGCAAGTGACACAAAATATATATATATATATATATATATATATACATTAAACCCTGTGGAAAGCAATTATAGGGATGGCCCTACGGGCCATAAAAAGTATCCCTATGACTGCTTTGTGGTGTCCAGCTTTCAGTCATCAGATTTACAGATGTGGTCAGATTTACAGATGATCATGTGACACAATATCTCTATGAACTATTGAAATACATATATCCAGTGTTATCTGTACTATATAATAATCTGATGATATTTTTTTAAACAGGCTACATATGAAGATAGTATGGATTTGATTGCTAAATTGCCTAGTCTTGCTGCACTCATTTATAAAAATTTATATAAAGATGGCAAGGTGGTTGCTGTTGATCCAAACCTTGACTGGGGTGCCAATTTCGCTTCCTTACTTGGCTACAATGATCCCCAGTTTGTGGAACTGCTTCGTCTTTATCTAACAATCCATACTGATCATGAAGGAGGAAATGTCTCTGCCCATACAACACATCTTGTAGGATCGGCATTATCTGATCCTTATCTATCATTTGCAGCTGGTATGAATGGACTGGCTGGACCACTTCACGGACTAGCTAACCAGGTGTGTGTGTGTGTGTGTGTGCAATCAGAAGGAGGATTCTCTTAGCTTCTCTATCTATCTATATAATTTATGTATTTGTGTCAACTCTGTTTATGTAGGAGGTGTTAGTATGGCTAAAGAAACTACAAGAACAGCTCGGTGATGATGCTACAAAAGATCAAGTTAAAGAATTCATATGGAACACGCTAAATAGTGGCCAGGTATTGAAAACAGACAGACAGACAAACAGACAGACATACATTACGTATTTAGTACATGTACATGTAGATAGAAGACTTCTGACAAGGTCTACTAAGAATGCAGTTCCAATCTTCAGTTTATAGGGTGATTTAAACTAGTGAGCTACTACAATTTAGATTTTGTTAAAACACAACGTTTTGGCTCTAAAGCAGTTTAAATCAGCCTACTAGACAGACAGACATTATAGGTATGATGATACATGTATCAACCCACTGTCTGTAGGTGGTACCTGGCTATGGACATGCAGTGTTACGTAAGACAGATCCTCGTTATACTTGTCAGAGAGAATTTGCATTGAAGCATCTTCCTAAAGATCCTTTGTTTCACATTGTGTCTTTGCTATATGAAGTTGTGCCAGATGTACTCACTGAGCAAGGGAAAACTAAAAACCCGTGGCCAAATGTGGATGCTCATAGTGGCGTCCTTCTCCAAGTACGTTGTTTTTTACGAGTTATTTTTTACAATAATAATGATATGAAATTTTATTTTAGCACTATGGTATGACTGAAATGGGTTTCTATACAGTACTTTTTGGAGCCTCTCGTGCTCTTGGCGTCCTCTCATCTCTTGTCTGGGACAGAGCTTTGGGCCTTCCCATTGAAAGACCAAAATCCTTTACGACGGATGCACTCAAGAAGATTGTATCAAAGTGATAAAAAAACATGTGTAGCATTATAGTTATAGGTTGTTACATACATAGAGGCTTCATAATCTTTGTAGGCAATAGCTCGTGTAACTCACATGAAAATGTATTATTATTAATAGAATGTCAATTGATATACAAATGGAATGAAATTGGAATTGACAATGTTGTATAATTTAAAATTTCATTATTTCAATACGGAGCTCGTCATAAAATAGAATCTTCATCGTCACTACTGGACAATGGATATTGAATGAGGTGCGGATTGCTCTCTGATGGTTCTCCACTTGATTGAGATGTGGATTTCAGTCCTCTGGTAATCTGCAAAGGTGGTAATTTCCATCTACCATCATCTGGAGTAGACAATACGTTGAGCCTACTTGAGCCCACCTTTCTCTTTCTTGCAGATGAATTATCTTTTTCATTAGTGATGACCATTTCTTCTCGACTTACTGTTTCATTTCTCTCTGAAGAAAAGAGTGCTACTGGAGGTGGTGGAATGTGAGTAGAGATGCGTCCACGAGCTGTATTACTGCTTTTCTGAAAAGATGCTTTTTTTCCAATTTTACTCAATCTATGTAAAGCAACATCTTGTAATGCTTGTTCCATATCGGGAAATTCTTCCAGTAGTGAGTTGAAATTTTCTTTCGAAAGGGAGAATAGGTCAGTGGTTGTGGCAGCAACTACATTCGCAACTCTTCTGTCTTCAGTGAGGAGGCAGATTTCTCCAAAATGAGATCCATCGGATAAACGTGTTGCAACCTGTCCATCATCTAGAACTACAGTCACTACACCAGACTGTATGAAGTACATACAATCACCTTTTGTTCCAGCTTTTATAATGTACTCATCTTTCATAAACACCTCAAATTTTAACTTTGTAATCACAGCTGATACAAATTGTGGTGATGCTTTCTGAAAAAATGACACTGATTGGACGAGATCTTTGCAGTTATGTGCAGTTATTTCCTAATACAATGTATACATACATAATCACTAATTGAGACGAAGGATAACAAATTGTATACTTCTCTTAGTCCATGGGAGAGTTCATTGAGTATTTGCTCTTCATCAAAATACTTGTGCTGATACCGATGTTCATAATAATCAAGAATTGTGTGCCGGATATCTTGAGGAATCTTACGATACCTCATGTATTCTTCCACTTGGTTTACCTGAACATACACAAAAATATATATACATGATGTTATCGGAGATGTAGAAAGAAAGAAAGAAAGACACCTGAGGCAATGGAAAAATGAAAATGAGAGTTGCCTCAGGTGGGATTCGAACCCACGACACTCTGTACTCCGGACAGATGCTCTACCAACTGAGCTACCAAGGCAGCTCAGCTGGCAGGGTCCGAATCAAACATCTCATACGCCTGTATGAACAGGCTAATGTACATGTACATACAACCACATAAACTGATTGAAAGATGAACCTTTTCATTATATAGTCTCCCCGGAGAATCGATAGATAGCAACAATGTGGACATATTTCCAATGAATAGAGCATAGAAGGTAGCTCCTACCATCATGCTGACAATTGTCAACCAAGCTTCAGTAACATTTTGAGGAGGCCAGCGACCAAATCCAATGCATAGCATATGTGAAATAGCTTTGAAAAGAGCCCAGGAGTATTGTTCCATAGCAGAAGCATTCTGTGAACATATTTAAAATATAATCTACTGCATCTGCACACCCACTGCACATACCTGAAGTCTATTGATACTGATCCATGAATTATCAGGTACGTCTTGAAGCATTGGGACTAAAAACTGTACACACCCATTCCAATGAGCCAACAGTAACATCATCATTATAAGTTTTGATATCCTTAAAAATCCACCTGCTAAGTTGAACAACTATGAGATAACTTTGTGTAATGTCTATTGAAGTGATAACTGCATTGATACTTACTTCTTCCCATCGTTGTATGTATCTCAGCAATCTTGATATTCTTAATAAACGAAGTAGACTCAACATCTTTGCCAACCTGAGGATCCTCAATGCTCTTGAAGCTTTCAGTAAAGAAGGAGAAACTGTTGCAGAGCCTTGTGTAGCAATAAGTGTAAAATAGTCAAATGGAATTGATGAAAGAGCATCAACAAAGAACCATCCTTTAATATATCGTTTTGCAACTTTTTTTGGATCAAGAATTACCTACAAATTGATTTTTAATTATTATTTCTGAGTAATAATTTGAGATCTTACTTGATCAGGGATAGCATCAGCTGTTACAATTCCTGTTCGAAAGTTTATGCATATGTCCATGAAGAACAGCGTATCAACAATACTATTGATTGCAAGCCATCTTGGATCAAATTTATCACCAAAGAATGTAATGCTTACAGGCAGTACTATAACTGTGAATATTAGCAGGAAAACCATTAACAGATCCCAATACCATCTGAAAAATGAATTGTCAAATTTAAAGGTGCAGTTTTAAAATAATCATTACTATATTAGTGTTGTTTTAGTTAACTATAACTTATTAACCCTTTGTAGTAAGGCATTGTAACGTATCGCAATAACTATAACTAACTAAAATGAAAAATATTTAATAACAGGGACTTTTAGTTAGTTAGTTGGTTAGGTAAGCCTAATATTATTTTAGCTAATCAACTACAACTAAACTTTTGAGAAAACTGTCATACTATATATAGAGGGTACTAGTGGCATGCTGGTTAAAGTGCTGGCCTGCAATCGAAAGGTTGCAGGTTCAAGCCCCACTAGGTACAGGCTTTTTTCGCCTACAAGTAACTATATATGGGGTACTAGTGGCATGCTGGTTAGAGTGCTGGCCTGCAATCGAAATGTTGCAGGTTCAAACCCCACTAGGTATAGGCTTTTTTCGCCTATGAGTAACTATATATGGGGTACTAGTGGCATGCTGGTTAGAGTGCTGGCCTGCAATCGAAATGTTGCAGGTTCAAACCCCACTAGGTACAGGCTTTTTTCGCCTATGAGTAACTATATATGGGGTACTAGTGGCATGCTGGTTAGAGTGCTGGCCTGCAATCGAAATGTTGCAGGTTCAAACCCCACTAGGTACAGGCTTTTTTCGCCTATGAGTAACTATATATGGGGTACCAGTGGCCTGCTGGTTAAAGTGCTGGCCTGCAATCGAAAGGTTGCAGGTTCAAACCCCACTAGGTACAGGCTTTTTTCGCCTATGAGTAACTATATATGGGGTACCAGTGGCCTGCTGGTTAAAGTGCTGGCCTGCAATCGAAAGGTTGCAGGTTTAAGCCCCACTACCCACTAGGTACAGGCGTCTTTCACCTATAAGCCCTACACTCAGAAATGAGGAGGTGTTCATCACCGCAGGGAATGTAAAGCTGTCAATCCCAGGGAGCTGGTTATTATTAGCAACTTGTGCTATTCTAGCTTTCATACTCGGCTAAATATCACTTGTACAAAATATAACTCATTATATATACACCTGAAATGGCTGAATGGATGGATCATCCATCGACTGCAACATGCACTGTCTTGACGAGTCTGTTCAGTAAGAATTCCTTTCTTGTTTCCATATAATTTCAGAGCTAATCTATTTTCTAGTGATGCATGAAATATACTTTTAAAAAGTGAAGCTGCAGATTTTGTAGATTTCGGCGATTCCTCTGTATTAGTAGACGGTTCGGTTTCTTTCCTGTCCAAATCTAATATCCACTCATCGATTGGAACAGATGTTTGTGATGGATTTTTCCTAACTCCTGTGCAGTCATCATCAGAGTTATGTTTGGTGCAGCAACAGAAAAGATCCATCGGTATAAGACATTAGAGCGCGCGTATTATGCGTGTGTACGCGCGCGTACGCGTAACTATAATTTATCCAATCAGATTTCATATTGATAGTGAATTTAAATCAAAAAAAAAGTATTATTGACTGCTTGTACTAGAATGTCTACTAACAGAAGTTGTAGGATGTTCTTGTGAGCTATTTTCTTGTACTAGTGTCAAAGAAGGACTTGAAATGGGTTCTGAAGTACTGAGCTGACTAGCCAACACGGCTTGAGCTATTGTTGGATTGTTTACAACAGCAGAGAGAAGACTAACAGGAATGGTTGCAACTGGAGTTCCACCGTGTTGAGAAGATGAAGCTTGTGCAATCTGGACTCTCAGGGCTGCAGCTAAAGTTGGAGAAGAAATCGAATAAGTACCTTTTGAAGTTTGAATTTTTGTAGCAGTGACTTGTGGAGAGGGGATTGTAAGTGGAGGAGGCTTTAATTTTCCACTGGGAGAAGAAAGAGGACTAGTTGGAGATTTCACTGAAGAACTTGTGACTCTCTGCATTGTTAAGCCTGTCTTAACTTGTCTCAAAGCTTTAACTTGACTGAACAATGCAGTACCCAAGTAGCCATAGTCATTCTGGTAACTCTGAAGAGAGTCAGCGTGTGAGCGAATTTGTAATAAACAAGGGGCACAGTGTCTTTGAAGAAGCAGCTGGAGTTTATTAGCAGCAATTTGTTCTACAACTTTGAAGGGTCCACTTGTAGTAACTTGTGCAATCTTGATAAATTCACCCTCTTGTTTCAGACGTGGGAGAACACACGCTACAACAGATTCATGACCGAGCTCTACAAACACCATTACTGCTCCATAGTGATTAGCCAAACCGTGAGAATTAGTACCAAGCGCTTGTGATAGAATCCTAGTAACTCTTGTCTGTATGTTATTTACAGAGTTAGAGTATTCTTTGCATATAAAAGCAAGGATCTTAGCGGCAAGATCCCTGATTGCCCAATGATCTTCAGCCTCTGGTCGAGTACAAAGCTGGCGATTTAGACAACATGAAAGAACTGCTGGAATAAGCTCATGCAGGAATTTTTCAATGGAAATGGTATCATTGTCTAACAATGCCTTTGTCATTCTCAACAAATGTTTCAAAGCTAATAGTTTACGCTGAGCTATATTAATTTTTATACCTTCTGTTATGAAAGTAGTGAGGTGAGGCAGGAGGTGATATAACCCGGGATCTGTACAAAGGCTAGTGTATGCTTCTTGTCGTTTGCTATCAGACATACCTATACAAGCATCTGTGAGCTCTTTATAGTATAACTGTTGTTCTAATGATAGACTGTGAGAGTGCAAAGGTTTCAATTTCATCCAGTCACCATTTGCAATGCCATCGTCTTTCTCCTTCTTTCTTTTCCGATCTAGTCGTACTTCTTTTGATTGCAATATCACATCCTTCTCTCCAGGAAGAGATACAGCAATTGCTTGTTCCATTTGCTTTTCAAGGGAAACTGGAGGGATATTTTCAACAATCACAGGCTGTACTCCTTCTACAGCTAACCAGTGTGTACGTAAAGTCACTTCACAAGGTAGTTTCGGCAACGGGGTACTAATAAGACTAATTAAATCCATTTCCTGGTCATCGGGATAGTATAGGGTCTTCCCACCTCCACTAGTGTGACGTAAAGGAATGTAGTCAGCACATTCAAATCCATATAGAGGTTCTATATTTTTGACTTTCAAAGAACAGTCGATGTCAGAACACTTGAGAATTCGTCTTTTACTTTGTCTCATAAATTTAATAGCATTTTGAACCACCTAAATACAAATGTAGCAAGTTATGTATATTATATCTAAATTAAAAAATTTGTAATTGTGGAGTTAATGAGAACAGGATGAGTACATGGTATATGTGTGTTTGCAAATTAATTAAATGATTGTTGTTCCAAAACTTCATAGGCCAAATGACATCCGAGGACACAAAACGAGGGTCCTATATGGGACCTATTAGCATACTATATACAATATACAATATATTGTATGATGGTGACATCTCCTGCATAGTGTACACATGGAAGGTCTATATACAATATATAGAACTCACCACATAAAAGGGATGATGTCACCATCATACTATATATAATATTATAATCTTATATATATATATATATATATATATATATAATTATATATATATATATACCTCTTTCAATCTGAACTCTAAATCCTCTGTAAGTCTCTTACACACTTCTTCATCAAGTGCTGATATTCCTATGGATTCTGCAATGACTTTTATAGAATCCACAGACAACAAATGTCTATCATCTCCATCATCAGTTTCCATTGACTCCTCCATTTTTCTTGACTCCACCCACTAGTTGAGAGGTTACTCTAATTAATGCACAATAGTAGTTACTATGGTAACAACAACAAGAAACCAACCATGACTACTGATATTGAAAGTTTGCCTGTTATATCCACAAAGAGGCTTGAAGGTAGTTTAATAGCTCAGAGAAAATTTGGACAGAAGGTACCAAACCATCTCACAGAAACAAGTAAGTATATATATATATATAATATTATATATATATATATAGTTTTTACAACAAAGTTTTTTTTTCAGGAATATTCAGTCATGTTCAAGTTAATGGTATAGTGAAGCCTAGACCTAGTGTTATTCATTTTGATGGATACAAAGTTGGGAAACTGCATCAGCAAACACTGGTATTACATATATCCAAAGAGATTGCTTGAACTACTCTAACACAATTAAGCACATGCAGTGACAGTAGTCGATCCAGCAGGAAGTCTATATACTTTAGTGGTATATTGTAAATACAAAACCCCACCCCAACTTAATAACTGTATGGGTGGTTCCCAGAATGTCTAATCCGATTTGCTGTGCAAGCCATAATGTTTAGGGTTAGACATTCTGGAAATTATTTTAAAATTAAATATCATATTTATTCTATTATTTACTGATATTCTGGGATTAGACATTTTGGGATTAGATAATCCTTATATGTACTATACCCAGAATGTATACACTCCCTGCCTTAATAATTGCCATGAAAAAAGTATTTCAGTCTAGCAGCCTTTTTCAGCTAAGGCAAAGAATAAATGTGTTTTAGTATAAAGTTCAAGCAAAAAATAGTAAAACTAAAATATACAACATAATATAATGTAGTGTGCTTACATGTTCTTTCTCTCTTAAAATAGCATATAGTCAACTCATCTAGTGATAACCTAAGCATGCATGTCATACCACCAACAACTGATACATTTACTATCACATACAAAAAAGAGAACAGCAGACTAGTATCTGGATTGAGTCTTGATATTAATGTGCAGTTTCGTCCTACTGAATGGAGGTACTATTATGATTGTATTAGAATACATTGTAAGGTTAGTGTATACATACACATGTCATATGTACATGTATACATACATACACATATACATACATGTACATACATACATACGTACATACATACATACATGCATACATACATACATACATGCATACATACATGCATACATACATACATACGTACATACATACTAGTACATACGTACATACATACATACATACATACATACATACATACATGTAATACATTAGGGTAATGAGAATCTACTCATACCTATTCATGCCTATCCTGTGATGAATACAACCAGTTTTCCTCGTTCCATCACTTTCCCACCAACTCCTATTGGTCAGACTAAATTACACACATTCTCTCTGGAATGTGATATTCCTATCGACTTTGAATTCCAATTGAGTTATGAACAGAAAAACCCAGCTTTCTCTGTCTCACCTATGCAAGGTACATAGATAAACTCATAATTATAACATTGTGTATTGTGTGTTTCATGTAAAGGTGCTGTTCCAGCTAATGGTAAAGTCACTATAAAAGTAATGTTCACTCCAGTGGAATTTTCAACAGCAATAATGAAACTAAAGGTAAGCATACTTAAGTAAGACTTGATAGATATTAGATTCACATACATGCATTAATGATACATACAGTACTTCTTTTCATACATTATACATGTATATATACATGTATATCATTTCATTACAGTTGGATATCTCCCAGTTTAATTCCAAATCTCGAATTTGTACATTCACTGGTACCTCCAATCCAGGACTAGCAATGTAAGTATACTGAACACTACATACTCAAGTACTTATCAGGGAGTACATGTGTAACCATCCTTTGGGGAAAACACTGATTAAACATAAATGATAGTAACTGATACTTAAAGGGTGACTTTTGCCTGAAACCAGAGCTTAGAGAGAATGCTGGTACATATATGTATCTATTATATATATATATTGGCCTTTGAAAAGAGGATACAGGTCATCTGTATTGGAGAGGTTGTACAGTTCGTTAATATTCTTTCTTATATAGTGATCAATATAAAAAACAGCAAACAACGTACAAACACAAACCTGTAAAGATATCAACATCAGAAAGATTAAGAGAGAAGAAAAGAAAACCAATTAAAGGGAAGAATATTAATCCTACTTCATGTTCTGGTGAAATAGTTTATGAGGGTATTTGTTTTCCTTCTAATTTGGATACGCCTGCTGCCGTAGCAAAGGTTTTGTCACAAGAGGCTGGAAAAATGAAAGCATCTCAGCTCAAGCAAGCTACATCTGGGATAGGAGAGAGTGTAATATGTGGAGGTGGAATTGGTGGAGGTGACTCACGACAATTAAAAGAAGCAATGTTTTTACAAAAAGTAAAGGAATCAGCTGATGAGGAAAAAGCTAACAAATTAAGATGGTACGTGATGTACTCACATGACAATTGCATGTCAATCACATGACTTCTAGTACGGATTACAAAGAATTGTGTATAACAATCACATGACCTCTAATACAGTGTGATTAATAATTCATGTCAATCACAGGAACCCTAACGATGTAATTGCATGCCAATCACATGACCTCTATTACAGAAATTCATGACAATCACATGACCACCTATAATACAGGTGTGACACACAATTGTATGACAATCACATGACCTCTATTATAGGGTAACACATGTGGGAGATGATCCTATAACAGATGAAGAGAGAGAAATAATTCTTAAAACAAGACAAGAATCACAACATACATATAAGGTTTCTGGATACCCTACATGTGCTCTATATACATGTAATTATAGTCATTATCAATGGACATGACCCCGCTTGAGTAAATATGATAATTATTTACTTAGATTAAAAGTCATGTTGCTAATATACATGAAGAATGTAAAAGAAAGACTACTATATATAGTGGAAGAAAAACAAGAAGAAGGGCAGGCAAAGTACGTACACTGTATATTATCATACATGTATGTACATGTATGAATGTATGTATATGTATGTATGTATGTACATGTATGTATGTATGTACATGTATGTATGTATGTACATGTATGAATGTATGTATATGTATGTATGTATGTACATGTATGTATGTATGTACATGTATGTATGTATATGTATGTATGTACATGTATGAATGTATGTATATGTATGTATGTATGTACATGTATGTATGTATGTACATGTATGAATGTATGTATATGTATGTATGTATGTATGTACATGTATGAATGTATGTATATGTATGAATGTACGTATATGTATGTATGTACATGTATGTATGTATGTATGTACATGTATGTATGTTATTATGTACATGTACATGTATGTATGTATGTATGTATGTACATGTATGTATGTATGTATGTATGTATGTACATGTATGTATGTATGTATGTATGTATGTATATACATGTATGTATGTACAATGTATGTATGTATCATTGTATGCATGTATATGTATGTATGTAATTATGTACATGCAGTGTCATAATTATATATACTATGTATACAGATACCAGAATCTATCCCAACATTTGAGATACAATCTAATAATTTATGGGACAAAAGACACAGAGCATTAAAAAGATTCATACAAGCTGCAAGGAAAGTGATTATACAGAATAGATGTCAACAGAGACTAGAGAAACTAAATAATATATTACAAGAGCTAAAATCAGGAAAAGATATTTGTGAGATAGGTGAGTATAGTATACTAGAATGCTAATTAAACTTAGTTGATAAACCTTTAATAAGGACAGTCTGAAGTAATGATACCTCTATCATAAAGACACTTGTCTTTGTTTTAATACAATGTTCTGATACCACCATTTTTAAAATACACTAGCTCCCATTAAGAGTAGTTACCTGTCCGATAATTTTAGTATATATTTTGACTTCAAAATGCTGTCTAGTTAGTATTAATTAATACTAACCTTCTATTTGATGTTCTGAACTTTAATGTATGAAACATTCATGATCTTCAGTTCCGAAGTCAGTCTCCTCTATGAAGAGGTTTCATTTCTCTTGTGGTTTGTAGGCCAAAGTCATACGCAGAGTTCCCCTCTTCCATTTGACAGCAACTACATGTACACCAACCCTATACACACACCAACCCTATACACACACCAACCCTATACACACACCAACCCTATACACACACATCTGTAAATGTATTATCTTCTAGAACTAATAAAAAAACAACAATTTAAACTCCCTTTGGATAGTGTTTCTCTGTCTCTACTTCGTCCAACTCTTCTTCCTTGTTATGTGGATAAGACACTCAAGGAAACTGCAGTATGTGATTATATATATAATTATACTTGTATCATAATAATTGTTATATAAATTACTCGTTAATTTAATTTACATGTAGTTACCAAAACAGCCTGTTCAAATACAGTCCACAGCTGTAACAACATCACAAGATATCCCTATACTGGACTTAAGAGTAAGCTAGCTACTAACATCAATGAAAGATTAAATGTGTCATGAATACATATATTTGTACATACACACACATACACGTACATACATGTACATGTACACATTAGGTACCACAGCAGTATAAACTATTAGGATACAGTCAGTATCTTTTACCAACAGAAGATGATTATGTTGTTCCTGATATCAACGATAGATCATTACGTTGTGGAGCTGAGGTAGTACTAACATGTACTAATAAAGTATATATTAATTTATTAGTAATGTATCATGTGATAGAATAGGTATATTAACAATAATCACGTGGTATATTAGCGATAATCATGTGATAGAATAGGTGTATTAGCAATAATCATGTCGTATATTAGCGATAATCATGTGATAGAATAGGTATATTAGCAATAATCATGTGGTATATTAGCGATAATCATGTGATAGAATAGGTGTATTAGTAATGTATCATGTGATATAATAGATATATCAGTGATGATCATGTGATAGAACAAGTATATTAGTGATGATCATATGATAGTATATTAGTAATGATGTATCATGTATTCATGGGATAGGTTGGGTAGTCACAATATGACTCAATGCTATAGGATGAATATCAAGGATTAACTATGATACCTGGTGTTTCATCAATGTTCCTGTGGGATAATAACCGGACAAAGACTCAACAGGAGAGAGAAAAAGAAATGGTAGTGTTGGAAGATATTGAAGAGGAAGAGGTCCTACCATTTGTTCCTCCACCATCAATGTTCAGTAGTAATATTGAAAATCCTCTACAAATATTTGTAAGTATTTTTACAACTTGATGGACTGGTTGTAGACTGATGATTGGACAAAACAGTAATGACTTTTATATTAAACTGTCTAACTATAGTTTATTATCATGATGATTGTACAATGACTTTTATAATTAACTGTTTATCTATAGTTTATTTATTATAATCAATAGAATATACAATGCCTAATTATCTATAGTTTATTTATTATAATGAATGTACATTGTGTCTTAAATAAATACTACATTAAGACGTGTGTATAGTGTGTATACATGACTGCATGTACTTCCACATACATGTACATGTACATGTATGTTGTTGTGTACATATACATGTACATGTATATAATCTACATGATTATAATTATTATAATAATTATAATAATCTATACTCTTTCCATAGAATCCCAGTCCTAGTGTTGTCGGAAGTCTCCGTCCTCTATTACCAAATTCTGAAGTCACATTTGAACATAATCTTCTTCCCCTTGTTACATCAACAGTGTTTCCGCACCCACAACCAAAGATCGATCCTGAGGTATTGTAACAATACAACTGACTACTTCATTATAGCTTAATTGATATATAACTAGCCTGGATTTCAGGCTCAAGGGGTTGTCTTTTTGTTTGGATGGATGGATGGATGGATGGATGGATGGATGGATGGATGGATGGATGGATGGATGGATGGATGGATGGATGGATGGATGGATGGATGGATGGATGGATGGATGGATGGATGGATGGATGGATGGATGGATGGATGGATGGATGGATGGATGGATGGATGGATGGATGGATGGATGGATGGATGGATGGATGGATGGATGGATGGATGGATGGATGGATGGATGGATGGATGGATGGATGGATGGATGGATGGATGGATGGATGGATGGATGGATGGATGGATGGATGGATGGATGGATGGATGGATGGATGGATGGATGGATGGATGGATGGATGGATGGATGGATGGATGGATGGATGGATGGATGGATGGATGGATGGATGGATGGATGGATGGATGGAGGGACGAACAGATGGACGGACGAACGGACGGACGGATGAACAGATGAATAGTTAGACAGACGGATGGACAGACAGATGGTAGTATAGGTCAAACAAACCATCATAATTATTATTTTGTTTAAATCACAGGATGGTATCTCTGGAGTCATGAAATGGAAACATTTTCATTCACCATTTCTTTCAACATCTGATGGAAGAAAGTATTTAGTGTCAATGTGGCGACCACGTCTTAGTGATCCTTTCTCTACTGAACTCTTACCTGTAATGAAACATCCGCCTCAACTTCAGGGACCTCAGAAAGATGATATTGTTGATGAAAGGTAATCAATTATTAATAATAATTATTATTAACATTAACACAAAACATTAACACAAACATTCTCATCTGTCTACATGTACATGTAAATATACATGTACAATAACATGTACTATACATACACTATACATGTAATGTATGTATACTCTACTCTACTGTCATATACTATATATGTACATATAAATATACATAATTATACCATACTTGTACTATACATGTACATGTACTATACTTGTACTATGCATGTACATGTACTATACTTGTACTATACATGTACATGTACTATACTTGTACTATACTTGTACTATACTTGTACTATACTTGTACTATACATGTACATGTACTATACTTGTACTATACATGTACATGTACTATACTTGTACTATACTTGTACTATACTTGTACTATACATGTACATGTACTATACTTGTACTATACTTGTACTATACTTGTACTATACATGTACATGTACTATACTTGTACTATACATGTACATGTACTATACTTGTACTATACATGTACTTGTACTATACATGTACATGTACTATACTTGTACTATACATATACATGTACTATACTTGTACTATACATGTACATGTACTATACATGTACTTGTACTATACATGTACATGTACTATACTTGTACTATACTTGTACTATACATGTACTTGTACTATACTTGTACTATACATGTACTTGTACTATACTTGTACTATACATGTACAATTATCTATGTCCATTATACAGTATCACTAATCTTCCAGTACCAACAAATGAGATGATACAAAATGAATTTTATATTCCTAACACATATGATGAGCCTGTCTGTTCAAGGTATGTTAGTGTATACAAATTATCGTTTGTATATTCTTGTATATCCTAGTAATTTCCATGCAGTACCTATCGTAATTATAATGTAGTTGAAATCTAATATTTTATACATGTAGGAAAGAGTGTGAGACAGAATTATACATGGAACAACAAAGACATATTAACAGTTTAGGAAAACAACATCAACAACAACTAGAACAATTATTATATTTGTTAACACAAAATGAACATTATTAAATAATAATTTTTAATCATACCATACATACATATAGTCTCGCTGGCTAGCCTGCATTTGGAATGGCATGAAATAATAGTCTGGCCTGTGAGACTAATGTACATAGACTCCAGTTATACATATACGTACATACATATATATGTATGTACATAAGTATAATGTATAATTATATACGTACGTACATATACATATATGTACATACACGTACATACATATATATGTATGTACATAAGTATAATGTATAATTATATACGTACGTACGTATATGTACATACACATAGACATACGTACATAAATGTAATGTATGTATGATTATGATACTCTCTATGTACATTGTCATATATGTATGTACATAAGTATAATTATGTATGTAGTATAATTATTATGATTCATGCAGTATTATGTAATTGTAATTTTCATAACAATGCTTTAGTGTGTGGTAGTCTGGTGGTGTTTGTGGTACCACGTTTTGTGATGGTGGCCAGTTATGTAGCTGACCTTTCGAGTGGTATAAATAACAAAGACGTGAAAAGGAGCTATATATATTAAAAAAGAATAATGGCAAAAGCATTGAGAGAATATGATGGAAAGATTCTTCTTCATGACTGCATGGTCAGATTATTAGCAAGTGACAAAGAACATGAAAGCAGCTGTTTGCAGACACTTCACCTGCAACCTTTCCAGTCAGTAAGTATTTGTGCAAAAACTGATTTGAGAGACCTGATTTGGAAACAGCCTTGGCTAGAAAAACAGGTATTTAGATTATATATATATATATATATATGACTTTTGTGTATAATTGAGTTTGCTTGCATGTGCAATTGTACATATTATTACAGTCTTTAGTTGCGAAACCGGATCAACTAATCAAGCGACGAGGCAAGCTAGGTCTTGTAGGTATTAACAAGACAATAGGAGAGGTAAGAGAATGGCTTGAAGAACGTATGGACAAGCAAATCCAGATTGATGCTGCTACTGGAAAACTTAATACATTCATAGTTGAACCATTTCTTCCACATGAACAATCTGATGAGTTCTATGTGTGTATTTATGCTACACGCAGTGGTAACACCATACTGTTCCATCATGAGGGGGGCGTGGAGATTGGAGATGTTGAAAGCAAAGCGAAATGCTTAGAGATGGATATTGAAGACTCGTTAAACATAGAGACAGTTATGCCATTAATATCGGAAGCACCCAGGGAAAAAAAAAGGTAAATGAAACCACATATAACAAGATGGACTTTCACAGTATGAAAAGGGGAGTGGTCTAAATGTGTGTAGTTAGAGTGTAGTTATTAAGTGAGTTTTACAACATGTAGTTATAAATTCAATTCTGCTGTTTACCAGTTCTATGGACATTAAGACCACACCCTGTTTCAGATCTGACTTGTGAAACTGAACTAAAAGTATGTATACAATTACTTTACTACAGAGTATTAGCAGAGTATATAGTGCTGTTATACAGATCATATGTTGAACTGTACTTTACTTATTTGGAGATCAACCCCATAGGTACGTAAAGTTTGATATGATTGTGTTTCACCTTTGAGCTTTTCGTCTTTACCTCAAGTGGTACAGAGTAATACAGTATTCATGTTGGACTTGGCAGCTAAACTGGACTCCACTGCGGAGTATATATGTAAGAAGTATTGGGGTGATGTAGAGTTTCCACCACCATTTGGACGTGATGCGTTACCTGAGGTAAATACAAGATCCATCTAATTATCAATATTTCATGTGAGAAAGTACTTGTTGTCCATCTCGCTTTCAAGACCTATCTATATGTCTATTGATCCATCCATCCATCCATCCATCCATCCATCTATCTATCTAGTTTTCTAATTATAAATTCCTCAGGAAGCATACATTGCTGATCTAGATGCCAAAAGTGGTGCATCTTTAAAACTCACTGTTCTTAATCCTGAAGGACGGATATGGACGATGGTAGCTGGAGGTGGGGCATCTGTGATATACAGTGATACGATATGTGATTTAGGTGGAGCTAAAGAATTAGCAAATTACGGCGAGTACTCGGGAGCCCCAAGTGAATCTCAGACATTTGAATACGCTAAGACGATCTTAAGTCTAATGATGAAGACTCATCATGCTGATGGTAAGGTTCTTATCATTGGAGGAGGTATTGCCAACTTCACTAACGTAGCTGCCACCTTTAAGGTGAGTGTGTAATCAAATACACACACTATATATATAGAAATATATTGACCAGCTTTAGTTGTAATATGTGTAATTCTCACAAGTTTAGCTAAAAGGGTTTTAGTTTATTTAACTAACAAAAAGTGCCCATTGTTAGGGTTTTAAAAATGCACTTAAAGGGGTTTAGTTTAGTTTAGTTAACTACAAAATTATTGTAGGAGACGTCATGGTGCCCTTACAACAAGATATTGTAAACTAAAACATCAATAGTGATATTTAATGTGTGAGTAACTAACCATCTACAAGGGTTAATGTATACAAAGAGAATATTTGTGTATTTTAATCTCATAATATTCTTCCTGTAAAGGGAATTGTGAAGGCAATAACAGAATACAAACATCAACTATTAGAACACAAAGTGACTACTTTTGTTCGTAGGGGAGGTCCCAATTATCAAGAAGGTCTCAGAGTTATGAGAGAAGTAGGTAAGAAGAAGATATTACATATCCTGGTACCCATACTATGAACTGTATAGTCTCATACCCATACTATCAACTGTGTAGTCTCATACCCATACTATCACACTCCTCTACATATAATGCATATGTGTATAGTCTCATACCAATACTATACACCACCTTAATACAGTAGTATAGTCTCATACCCATACTGTCATGCTACATGAAGACTGTACCATAAATAGTTATATATGTATAGTCTCATACCCAGACTACAATGCATTACATTACAATTATATTCATAATACATTAATTATAATTAATTATCTATTTTGTAGGTTCTAAATTAGGGCTACCAATATATGTATTTGGACCAGAAACACACATGACAGCCATTGTAGGCATGGCACTGGGAAAAACACTCGTACCAAAACATGCAAAATCTGGGACTCAGACCTCTTCTCAGAAAAACGTACATGCTCTATCAATATATTTGTCTATATTTGACGTACTTTTTTATGACAGTTACTTCAAGTACCTATTACTCCTGTCTCTTCCTCAAATTCGCTTTCTGAGTTGGCAGTTGAAAAAGACCCAACATTTCAGCTCTCACATTCCGTCGTAGTGAGTCTTTGGAGTGAAGACCAAGAGAAGACTCTGAAACCCCCTAAGCCTTTGTTTACAGCTAATAGTAGAGCCATTTTGTGGGGTATGCAACCAAGAGCTGTACAAGGAATGTTAGATTTTGATCATCTGTGTTCCCGTGAAGTACCATCTGTTGCAGCAATGGTTTATCCTTTTAGGTATTATAATAATAATAATAATAGTAATAATAATAATAATAATAATAATAATAGTAATAATAATAATAGTAATAATAATAATAGTAATAATAGTAATAATAATAATAGTAATAGTAATAATAGTAATAATAGTAATAATAATAATAATAATAGTAATAATAGTAATAATAATAATAGTAATAATAGTAATAATAATAATAGTAATAATAGTAATAATAATAATAGTAATAATAATAATAGTAATAATAATAATAGTAATAGTAATAGTAATAGTAATAATAATAATAGTAATAATAATAATAATAGTAATAGTAATAATAATAGTAATCTTCATTTTGTAGTGGTAATCATAAACAGAGATTTTATTGGGGCCGCAAAGAAATTCTTCTACCTGGTGAGTGGGTGGAGTGTAGTATATGATATAATACAAGTCTGTTTCACTTATCACACAGTATACAAAGATCTATCAGAAGCTGTCACTAAACATCCTGATGTTGATGTCATGGTTAATTTTGCTTCTCTTCGTTCAGCTTATGAAGCTACAATGGATACCTTGAAATACCCACAGGTATATACCTATCTGTGTATCTATGCATGTCATTTTTCAGTACATATATCAAATATATTCCTTTCTCACTGCATATTATAGTTCCATGCTATTGCCATCATTGCCGAAGGTATTCCAGAAAATTTAACAAAGAAATTAATCAAAGAATCACATAAAAATGGAGTCAATATTATTGGGCCAGCCACTGTAAGATTGTAATTGTGTGAATGTCATGTGATTAGTCATCATAATCATCACGAGTGTCATGTGATTAATTGTACTCATGTGATCAGCTGTTGCAATCATGTTATTAGTTGTAATCATGTGAATGTCATGTGATTAGTTGTTGTAGTTATGTGAATGTCATGTGATTAGTTGTTGTACTCATGTGACTGTCATGTGATTAGTTGTTGTACTCATGTGACTGTCATGTGATTAGTTGTTGTAATCATGTGAATGTCATATGATTAGCTGTTGTACTCATGTGACTTTCATGCAATTAGTTGCTGTGATCATGAATCTGTCATGTGCTTAGTTGTTGTAATCATGTGACTGTCATGTGATTAGTTGCTGTAATCATGTGACTATCATTAGGTTGGTGGCATTAAGCCAGGATGTTTCAAGATTGGCAACACTGGTGGAATGATGGATAATGTTATAGCATCAAAATTATATCGTCCTGGCAGGTATCTCACTGATGATTTATTTATCTTGACCACATCTTAAACCACGCCCCTTTTAGTGTTGCATATGTATCTCGTTCTGGAGGTATGTCTAATGAACTAAACAACATTATATCAATGTCTACTAATGGAGTCTATGAAGGCGTGGCAATAGGTGGAGATCGTTATCCTGGAACAACTTTTATTGATCATATTCTACGTTACCATGACAACCCAAATGTGAAAATGATTGTTATGTTAGGAGAGGTAAGAGACATGTACATGTAATAATGAGGATTACATGTACATGTAATATATTGTAGGTAGGTGGAGTTGAAGAATACGATATATGTAAGAATCTCAAGTGTGGACGGATATTTAAACCTGTGGTAGCATGGTGTATTGGTACATGTGCGAAGATGTTCTCATCAGAGGTACACGTGTAATTGTGTATGTGAGAAAGAGAATGTGTGTATGCATGTGTCCCTCACTCTGTACTTGTCCGAGTCTGTGTTTATGTGTGTGTGTGTGTCTATGCTTATATAGACAAGTTACACTGGGTGATATATTCACTTCCATTAGGTACAGTTTGGTCATGCTGGTGCTTGTGCCAATGCAGAGAATGAGACAGCTGATGCTAAGAACAAGGTACCCATTAGCTACTCCATTGTATGACTATATAATATATACATTACACAGGCATTGAAACAAGCTGGTGCATATGTTCCTGATAGTTTTGACACACTAGGGACTATGATTGGGTGAGTATATTTGTGAGGACATGTTCGAAAAAACAATTACCTTTAGCATGCCTTCATTTAGAACATTTATTGGGAGGGTGGGGTCATTCGGCCCCCTTGCTATAGTTTTGCCCTCGTTTGGAATTTGTTTGCCAATAAGCACACTATGATAACCTTGTATGATTTTGCAATGAAAAATCAATACCAAGGCTATAGTTCAGGGTAAAATTTCGAATTTCGAGAGAATACTAAAATGCTCACGGTTCTAACAGATAATATTATCGATCAAAACCACTTTGGAAACATAATAAGGACATCATTATCTAACTCTAGAAACATTTTCGTCCCAATCTGAAATGATTGATTTTGCAATGAAAAAATCAATACCAAGGCTATAGTTCAGGGTAAAAATTCGAATTTCGAGAGAATACTAAAACGCTTATGGTTCTAACAGATAATATTATTGATCAAAACCACTTTGTAAACATAATAAGGACATCATTATCTAACTTTAGAAACATTTTCGACTCAATCTAAAACGATTGATTTTACAATGAAAAATCAATACCAAGGCTATAGTTCAGGGTAAAATTTCAAATTTCGAGAGAATACTAAAATGCTCACGGTTCTAACAGATAAATTATTGATCAAAACCACTTTGTAAACATAATAAGGACATCATTATCTAACTCTAGGAAAAGTTTTGGCCCAATCTGAAACGATGGATTTTGCAATAAATAAATATTCACCACCCATTTGGAATTTGTTTGCCAATAAGCAGCAGTTAGCTTTGTCATTATTATTTGAATGCCCTGTCTATTGTAATTACATATTCATTTCTGTTCCCTTTTCATGTAGTGAAGTATATGAACAGTTAGTAGCGGGTGGACTCATTGTACCAAAACCAGAAGGGGAACCCCCTACAATACCAATGGACTATTCCTGGGCACAGGTGGGTGGAGTTTAACTGATAAACACACCCACAAATATTATTACTAATTAATTCTGACTCTATTGAGTCAACACATAATGTAGCTATGGTAACGCACAGTGACGTGTGCACAACTTCCTGTTTCATGCAATTCAATTTCTTGTTTCTTCTGTATATAGGAACTTGGTCTCATTCGTAAACCATCTTCTTTTATGTCTAGTATATGTGATGAGAGAGGTGAAGAGCTTCTTTATGCTGGTATGCCAATATCAGATGTATTTAAAGAAAATATCGGTATTGGTGGAGTTCTCAGTCTGTTGTGGTGTCAAAGAAGGTAGTAATTATAAATTTTGACGAAACAGTACTTGTATATATCATATATGTATGTATGTATGTATGTATGTATGTATGTACGTATGTATGTACGTATGTACTTGTGTGTATGTATGTATGTATGTATGTATGTATGTATGTACATGTATGTATGTACGTATGTACTTATGTGTATGTATGTATATATGTATGTATGTATGTACGTATGTATGTACATATATACGTATATACGTATGTATGTATGTATGTATGTATGTATGTATGTACATATGTACGCACGCACGCACATACGTATGTACGTATGTATGTATGTATGTATATAACTATACATGTATATATATGTATATAAGTATCGTATCTTAGGTTACCTGAGTATGCCTGTAAATTTCTCGAGATATGTTTGATGGTAACTGCAGATCATGGACCAGCTGTTTCTGGAGCTCATAACACTATTGTATCTGCAAGAGCTGGGAAAGACCTTGTCTCTTCACTAGCTTCGGGGCTTCTAACTATCGTAAGTGGGAATATATCTTGTTTGCTACTTTATCTATTTATATTTCTCTTCATAGGGTGATAGGTTTGGAGGTGCGTTGGATGGAGCAGCTCGACAATTCTCACAGGCATATGATTCTGGAATGCTTCCAATGGAGTTTGTGAATGAAACTCGTAAACAACATAAATTAATACTTGGAATTGGACATAGAGTAAAATCAGTGAGCCTGCACTAACATACATATATTCTGGTGTGAATCTGCTCCTCATATAGTTAAATAATCCCGACATGAGGGTAGTTATTATAAAGGATTTTGTTAAAGCACATTTTCCAGCCACACCCATACTTGATTATGCAATACAAGTAGAGAAAATCACTACGTCAAAGGTATGTAATATTCTTAAACACTTGGTTCATGTACGCAAGCCAACATGAATAATTAGAGTATATATGGTACTACACTAGCTAGGAGGGTCTATCATAATATTGTACCATATATGTTCTAATTATTTTATGTGAGAGTAATTAATGTTCTTCCTACCTCATTTCATTATCGTCATGGTTACATAGTGAGTATGCATGTATAACTATCCATACAGAAACCGAACCTTATTCTGAATGTGGATGGAGTCATAGCCACTTCTTTTGTTGACTTGTTGAGACACAGTGGAGCATTTACCAGGTAATCCATCTATCTGTATGTATGTTATAGATATATATATATCTGTATGTATATATATATATATATATATATATATATATATATATATCTATCTGTATGTTATTAGTTTGTATATATATATTTCTATCTGTATGTATGTTATTAGTTCGTATATATTATATCTATATATCTATGTAGTGAAGAGGCTCAAGAGTATATAGAGATTGGTACACTAAATGGCTTATTTGTGTTAGGACGTACTATTGGATTTATAGGTATACAGTATTACATGTTTTAATTGTTTGATAGTCATAATTAATATTATCATGTTGTCATGTGTGTACATTAGTTCCCAGTCAATGTATACTCAGTAGATGTGTATTACATGTGCAAGTACATACAAGTTATGTATGAAGTACATGTACTAAGTATTTGTATATTACATGTACAAGTATTTGTATATTACATGTGCAAGTTATATATGTACTTGTACTAGTTGTACTATTCATGTACTAGTCATGTGCTATTCATGTGCTATTCATGTGCTATTCATGTGCTAGTACTGCGTATACATGTACATAATTGTTAGTCATGTATAAACCAACACAATTATATATCATTTCTTCTAGGTCATTATCTCGATCAGAGAAGACTCAAACAGGGTCTGTATCGTCATCCTTGGGACGATATATCATATTTAACCCCCGAACTACTCACCGAGTTCACTAATTAGAATAATTGATATGTTTTTAGTACTGCCTTTTTTCATGAAATAAATAAAATAGTTTGTAGTGAAAGATGATAACACAGGAACAGGAATGAGGCTTTGATACAACAGCATTGAGATGATAACATAGGAAATACATTGAATTAAACAACATGCTGATTATTTAATGACAAGAGAAACGAGAATTACAGTATAATTATACAAAACACAAAAGTTGTTCAGTTTGAGTTCTGATCTTGTTCAGAGAGTTGTTGTCTCTCCTGTTCATTCATTTGTTCTTTTTCCTGACAAATTTTGTCAACAAGATGAGTAAGAATTTCATTAAATTTAGGGCGAGCAGAAGGATCACCATGCCAACAACTGTTAATAAATGCTTGACAGTCTGTTTGAAGAAAGTCAGGAAGACTTGGGCGTGACCCCATAATAAGCTTCATTACCCACACACAAAGGGATTGAGAAGGATCCATGTCTGAGAAGGGACGTGTCTCTGTAGCTAGCTCGTATAAAGTCATTCCTATAATAAGAGATAATAAGAAATCATTAATTATATCTACGAGTGTTACTATTTTTAACTACTATCTATCTATGCACTTGGTACTATAGGTACTGTATATATCTGTAGATACAAAATATAGGGCCTGAGTTTGTGTCCAAGGATGTGATATAGCCTGAGCCTGGAGGGCTATATCACATCCGAGGACACAAAACAAGGGTCTTATAGGACCTATTAGCATACTATATATAATATATTGTATGATGGTGACATCTCCTGCATAGTGTGCACATGGAAAGTCTATAGGACTCACCACATCAAAGGGATGATGTCACCATCATACTACATATATATACTATATGCTCTGCGATACATATACACTTACCAAAGGCATACACATCACTTGCAATAGAGTATTCATTTCTTTCGATAACCTCTGGCGCCAGATACAAAGGTTTTTTAGTATTTTTTCCTTTGCACTGTTTTCGTAAATGAACATAGTAGTTACTCTGCACTTTAGTCTCGTAAAATCCAAAATCAGATAATTTTGCATTGAGATTTTCACCAAGAAGAACATTTCGAGGTTGAAGATTTCGGTGAAGAACAGGAAATGTGTGAAGATAACACATTCCATTAGCAATGTCTCGAACCTTGAGAGGATGAAATGAAATTAGTAATAAAAAGATCAACAGATCGATGCATTCTAAAATAATTGTATGTAGACATAGGTACGTATACATACATACGTACATACATACATACATAAATACTTATGCACCATTACATACAGACATACAATTTTTAACTTCTCCAGTTTTTCAAGTCGTATTTGATGTACATGCAATATGTCGTGAAGATTTCCATGAGGTGAGTACTCCATTATCAGTCCATAAATACCATCAAGAGGTTTTGTAAATGCTCCTAAAAACTGGATGACGTTAGGACATTGTAAATGGCTGGAAAGAGAGAAAAAAAAACAGCTCAATGGTCATACATTAATAACTATTATCACTTAATATAGGAACAATGGAAGGGTTTATTAAACAAGTGGAAATAACAATGGATTGTTTACTAAACAACTGGAAATAACAATGGATTGTTTACTAAACAACTGGAAATAACAATGGATTGTTTACTAAACAACTGGAAATAAGGAAGGTGTATTGAGATGGAGGATTGTTTACTGCAGAAATTCTTTACCTAAGTTGATCAACTTCTATGAGGAAAGTCTTCGTTACATCAGAGTCCCATTTGTCACCTCCACGAACCTGTTTAATTGCCACATCCATCATTCGATACACTCCCAAGTGTACATCAAAAAACCTCAAGAAAGGTTCCGATGAAATATTGAGCTGTTTTTCTGACTTCTTGAAATCATTCATATCAACCATCCACCATCGTTTATTGCACGTCTGTTCCTCTAAGCTAAGACCAGACATCTGTGATGCAAATTCTTTCTGTCGTAAGTCCTCTTCTAGTCCCCAAATACGAGACTCACACCGCTCATTTTCGTTCTTCAGCCTCTTTAAATCGCAAACAAGCTTTTCAATAATTTCGTCTTTATATTGTATATCTGCTTGCAAACGACAAACATCCATTAATACTTGTTCATTTTCACACTCTTTGCTACTTCTCTTTTCCATAGAACAGTGAAGAAACGGATGTGCAACAACACCTTGGCAATTTGTGGGTGTGGTTTGACTGTTAGAGCGCGCTCTAGTACAACAGAAACCATGAGCAGCTGGAATAATGTATAAAAACATAAAGGTCACAACTTTACTAGGAGTGATTGATTCTTCATGCATTGATTATAATATTTAAATAATAGTCAGCCATTTTGTATTGAGAAACAAATTAGTGTCTTTGTAAAAACAGTAACTGCTTTTCTTGAATATCAATGTTAGAATCACAAAATGGCTGAATACCTATATAAACGCAGCTGTCTAATTACCTATAATAATTTTCTTCACTTCGTTGTCTTCTGCTAATGAAAGGGGCGTGTCTTTATCACTGTCTTCAATAGTAAAGTCTGCACCATGTTCAACTAAAACCTGACAAATTTCTTTAAAACCCCTAGAAGAAATGTAATGTATATAATACATAGATGTATACTTCATAGATACATCACATTAATAATAATGTACATGTGTACATACATACATACATACATACATACATAAATATATACTCTCACTTACTTGTGAGCTGCAATATGCAATGGAGTCACCAGCTGATCTCCTCCAACTATATTAGGATTGGCACCATATTTGAGAAGAACCTGACAAATGTCGGGAAGGTTCTCTTGAGTAGCTAAATGCAAAGCAGTAAATCCAGAAGACTAGAGGTAATAAATATATCAATGATCATTAGTACATGTACATTATGTCATGATGTTACATACATGTACACGTGTACATTATGTCATGATGCCACATACATGTACATTATGTCATGATGTTACATACATGATGTTATCAGAGATGTAGACAGAAAGAAAGAAAGAAAGAAAGAACATGTACATTATGTCATGATGTTACATACATGTACATGTACATGTACATTTTGTCATGATGCCATATATATGTACATTATGTCATGATGTTACATACATGTACATGTACATTATGTCATGATGCCACATACATGTACATGTACATGTACATGTACATTATGTCAAATACATGTACATGTATTAGTATAAATTTAGTTAACTAAAACATTGACGCATTTACAGCCACTTACAATTCTACTACAGTATTTGTGTACGCATAATTAACTATAACTAAAAGTAGTCATTATCGCCAAACTAAAAATGCTTAGTGTATAATATTATTACATACATATATAATTATATACTGTTGCTACCATGGTAATCATTTGATGAGATCAGGTGTATATTTAGCATATACACTCATCACAATTTTAATTGTTTAATGGTGGTGTATATTACATGTACATGTATGGCTAGTTGATGTATATATATATATGCCAGATATACCACCTGCTAGTGCTCAGAAGTTTATGTAGCCTGAATACCAGCAACCACATCAAATAGTTTCCATGGTAGCATAGTACATATATATATTATATATATATTACCTGTTGTATATTTGGGTCTACCCCTCTCTGTAATAAATATTTGACGATAGCATGACAATGAGAGCGACAAGCATACATTAGAGGAGTCCATCCATCGCCATCTTGAATATTGAGATCTGATAAAAGATCACACAAGAAGAGAACAACCTGTGAAAATTAATATAAAATGTTATAACTACATATGCCTTGATACCATACCATACCACACATACATAACAGATATACACACATATCACACAGACACACATACCTCAATGTTTTTATCACTACAACAAGCTCTATGTAATGGGAGTTCATTCTTGTTATTCTTCACTGTAGAGTCAGCACCATGTAGTAAAAGAAGCTTGGCCCTACTCGTAAACTGACATCTACAAAAACAAGTAACATGAATGCAACTCATTATTGAGGCTATGAATATTAATTATACCAAACATACCTAATAGCAACAAGTAGAGGAGTATCCCCACGTGAATTCTGAGCATTGATTAGGGACACAGCTGGCATAGAGAGTAGAAACTTTAATGTAGCATCATGGTTGCCATTTGTTGCTTCTTTCATGCATGCAAAATGCAGAACAGTATCGCCATCTTTGTCTTGTAGTTTCCAGTCAGCACTGTTGCTTAGCAACGATGCCACAATAGCAAACTAAAGTGAAAGAGGATATGTAAAATTGAAAAGGAAGGACATTTAGTCAGGCCTACCTGACCACAGTAAGCAGCCATGTGTAACATAGTGGAGTTTGTCCTTTGTTCACAAACATGGTTGACACTTATTCCTGACTGCAACAATGCCAACAGAGCAGAAACATTTCCTCCACAAACGGCTGCCATTGCTTTCTCCACAGCTGACATTGTCATTTCTTTTGTAGGTGGAGGCAATTCCAATTGTGGATTTCTATGTTTTGCTTGCTCTATATATAAATATTTGCAAAAAAGGAAAAAAAATTCTAATTAAGAAATTACTGACAACAAGATATGTCATGCACACACCTTAACAGCCAACAAATGATTAAACATCCTCTGTGTTTTCCTTACCTATCATTTTAGCTGACAGATCAGGTGATGCTAGTGTCAACGGTGTTCTACCTTCTTTATCCTTTAATTGTATATCACCACCATATTCTATCAACAACAGTGCAATATCAACATTCTCTTTATGAGCAGCCCAGTGTAAAGGAGCAATCAGTTGGGCTGCACCCCTGCAATTCGGATCAGCTTTTTTACGCAGTAGCTCACGTACCAAAGATACCTTTCCACCTCTTGCAGCCAAAAATAGAGGTGTGATACCTGAGTAAAAGGATAGATAGATGAGGTTTACATTTATATGTTCTCGGTTATGGTAAAGAAATGATAAATAGTACACACTTTATAGTGCTAACAAATACTTTACATACCTTCTTTGTTTGCAATATTCGGATCAGCGCCATGCTCCAACAGAATAAACGCACAATCAATACTTCCGTGATCAACTGCTAAATATAACGGAGTTTCTTCCTCTTGTGTTTTTGAGTTTATATTTATCGTTGGGTTTATTAGCAGTTTAACTACATCTTGATTACCAACGGCATTATGCAACGGTAAGTAATTTTCATTATCTGGTATATTTGGATCAGCACCATGATTCAAGAGGATTTCAACACATCTCTCCAACCCTTTCCGAGCTGCAAGTTTCAAAGCTGTCCAGCCCTTGATGTTTTTCTGATTAACAGAAACACTGTTTCTACCATCCAGTACTAAAGAGAGCATACGTGAACGATTCAAATCTTGCGCAGAATCCATTGTTCTAACAATGGAATGCAAGATGGTTGATTCGTCTGATTGTAGGATAGAAGTCTTTGCTCCTTTGGCCCATAATACGCTGACAGCTTCATAACAGCAGTGTATCGCTAAACTGTGCAACAACGACGATCCATCAACTCTTGGTTCTAAAACTGCCTGGCCATTTTGTTCTATCAACTTCGATATAGTATCGTCGATTTCTCCATCTCTCAGAAGCCTCGCCAACGATCCTGCTTCAAGGATTTCTTCTATAGCAGTTCCTTCTGCTCCCATTGCCGCCGATACGATCTCAAAGAAAATATTCGCATCAAAACAGTTAATCAGCTACAACACAGCAAAATTCTCTTTATTGCTTGTGTATATACGTGTTGGGCCGCCATGGGCGGAGCGAGCAAAAACAAACCACACCCACTAGCGATTAGCACTAGCACTAGTAGTTATTAAAATTAATGTTTAATAATTAATTGACTATTATTTTTATTGACTATTAATTTTAATAATCAAGATAATAATGATACATCAATAGTTCAAAAACGTAACTTTTGGAAGAACCACCTGTTTTTACCCATCTTGTGTCTATACGAAAATAATTAATAGAATCAATTCAATAAAAAACACACCAAACACACCAAGCATACCTTTCTTCTAACTTTTTCTTAATCTCGTATCGCGCACGTCTTCTTCCTTTTAGATCTTTAAGAGCATCTTTATTAACTATGACTTTGTCAAAAGCAATGTCTACAGTGTACCTAATAAGAATTAAAAGAACGAGATAAACAAGAGGATACTGCATATGTACATACTCTACAGTAGTAACTAAACAATCAGAAATTTACTGTAAGGGGTGTGGTACCATATGGTATTTTAATACACACCAAAGTGTGCACTTCCATTGGGCTCTATCATACCGGGAAAGTGTATTTTTTTAATGAGAAACAAACAAACCTTTGTATTATTATCAAAACAATTATAATAATAATAATAACCACGAATATACCAAACAAACTTACCTTGTTGGCATTACATGATTGTAATTTAATACTCGTACAAATGACTTAATCCTTGTTCTCTTCCTAACTAACTTCCTGCCCATGTTTTTTGTGATTTTTAATGGATACCGGTCTATACCAGCAACCAGTGCATGGCCATATGGACGATCATTACTACCATCATCATTATTCTTTACAATGATTGCTTTTCTGCCTGCATATCTACCAGACAGTACTACAACCACCTTTCCTGATTTCATGATCCTTCCCATCTTTAACAGCTCTTTGTATTTCTCCTTCTATTCAATTATAATTATTTACCTAATAAATATAACAATTAATAAAATAATTTAATGATTTATAGATAGTTCAGTGTGTGCATCTTTACGATTAACAAAGATAATATAAATCCACTTACCTTTAGGCAGCAGCCACGTTGATAAGGAGGAGTTTGGGCATTAATTAGAAGTGTTGACATAATGGAGAATATAAACTTGAAGATACTAATCATTGGAGACAGTGGGACCGGAAAGTCCAGGTACAGAAACAAGTATTATTACTAGTTTCATAGCTGTTGGTATTATTTCTCACTTAGTTTACTTCTAAGATTTGTCAATGATACATTTGATCCTGATCTGGCTTCAACTATTGGTATTATCACTGTTTCACTGCAAGCTATGCTTTTCAAAATGTACTATTTTTTTTCCAGGTGTAGATTTTAAAGTAAAGACAATGGTAATTGAAGGAAAAAAGATTAAATTATCTATATGGGTATGCATATGTTATTTCAAATTTAACTCTCTTGAGGGCTCCAAAAATATTATAATTTAAATCTCACATAATCACATTTAGGACACAGCTGGTCAAGAGCGTTTTAGAACACTCACTCCAGCATACTATAGAGGAGCTCAAGGAGTTATTTTAGGTGATAATTAATAATTAATTATTTATGTATACATACATGGTATGTACGAACGTCTATTCACATCACATGACTTCATAATTAGGATGTGATGGCTCTATATGTAATATAGTATATAGTATATAGATAAAGACCATCTTTTTGTATTGATTACTAGTATATGATGTAAGCATGCCAGAAAGTTTTGAAGGTTTGGATGTATGGTTGAACGAACTAGATACATATGCAACAAAGAAGAACCTTATTAAAATGCTAGTGGGAAATAAAATTGATAAGGTATCTAGACTGTGTACTATGAAGTTTGTAATTACGAGTTTTCATTACTAGTCAAATAGGCAGATAAATAGAGCTGATGGTTTACAGTTTGCACGAAGAAACTCGATGCTATTCATTGAAGCAAGGTTTGAATTTCATGAAATACATCACCAATTACATATATAACAACTGTGTATACTACACAGAGCAACATACCTACTGAACTGCAGTATACTAGTGCAGTGTACCCACTGAACAGTAGTATACTAGTCCAATGTACCTACTGAACTGTAGTATACTAAATCTACCTAGTGAACTGTAGTATACTAGTGCAGTGTACCCACTGAACGGTAGTATACTAGTCCAATGTACCTACTGAACTGTAGTATACTAAATCTACCTAGTTAACTGTAGTATACTAGTGCAGTGTACCCACTGAACGGTAGTATACTAGTCCAATGTACCTAGTGAACTGTAGTATACTAAATCTACCTAGTTAACTGTAGTATACTAGTGCAGTGTACCCACTGAACGGTAGTATACTAGTCCAATGTACCTACTGAACTGTAGTATACTAAATCTACCTAGTTAACTGTAGTATACTAGTGCAGTGTACCCACTGAACGGTAGTATACTAGTCCAATGTACCTAGTGAACTGTAATCTACCTAGTTAACTGTAGTATACTAGTGTAATGTACCTACTGAACTGTAGTATACTAAAGCAATGTACCTACTAAGCTCTAGTATACTAGTGTAATGTACCTACTGAGCTCCAGTATACTAGTGTAATGTACCTACTGAACTGTAGTATACTGGAGCAATGTACCAGGTCCTACTGAATTGTAGTGTACTAGAGTATACCAGACTATACCAGACTATACCAGAGTATACAGTGGCAGTACATTGGTATACTAGATCAGCAATGAGACAATAATAATGTATAATAATAATGATCAGAAACAATAGAGTGATGTGTCTACATTATTGTATCCTTATGAGATACTGGTTAAGATAGACATTTTTCTTTGTTATCATAGTGCCAAAACACGTGATGGTGTACAAGAAGCATTTGAAGAACTTGTTCACAAAATCCTTCAAACACCCGAGCTATACACATCAGATACACCTGGTGGAAATGTTGTACCTGGATCAACTACCTCATCGTCAAGTAACGAGTCTTTATGTAGCTGTTCAGTAGTATAGCTAGCTAATATAACTTATTATAGCTCTCCTCTTTTCATAAATGGGTATTTGTTGTGTGAGAATTCAAAATATATATTGTATAATTTTTTTGTAATTTAATAAATATGATTTGACAATTAGTGATTTGTCTCGACTGGATGGGTAAAATCCCACCAGTACATGAATCTCAATGTAAGTGCAGAAGAAAATGCAGTGTCAGTTTGGGTACATATGCCCTGAAGGTTTCACGTATATAGAACTGAAGAACTACTACTTTTCAAATACCAGGAGCAAAACTTTGTGATTTATTAACTGCTATAATAGGAGAAGGATGGGTACTTTTCTTTAACAATAATATAGTAGATTCAATTGAATTACAATGGACGCACATTATATGTGGCTATAACCATTTCAATCCGAATGTTTAGTGTATTCAAAATGGTTTAAATTTTCTTTGTGCTTTCATTGTTGCTATCTTTTTCTGATCTTCAGCAAATTTTCTTCTCAACTCTGCTAATCTTTTTCTCTGTGTCTCTCTCATTTGGAATGGATATAGTTTAAGAACTTGTTGCTTCCTGCGTTTCCTTCTTTTAGAGTTTCTATCATAAATAGACGTACAAATTTGTTATCATCATCATACATATTACAAATACTTACAAATACATGTTCCACTTAGGAATAATTAAGAGGGGATAATGAATGGAAATGGAGTGGATAATGGAGCAATGGAGTGGATAATGGATGGAATACTGAGGAATACTCCACAGAAAACTTCTGGACTTATAATTGTATATAGATAATTATAATTATAGAGAACATAGTTCCTTACTGTTTAGGATCTGTTGGAGTCTTCTTTGTGACAGTAATCCATCCTTCTTCATCTGGTTCACTTAAACGTTTTTTCCTTTTTCTTTCTTCCTCTGCCCACATATCATAACTAACCACTCCTTCTTGAGCAGTTGACTCCAGTGTAGATTCACAAGGGTGTGCCTTCATGTACTCTCGACACCACAATGACAAACCAGTATTATTAATTGCACATGATAATACCATCTTTGAACAGAGTGACAATGCTCGCGATACTCCTTCCTCATTTTTAAACACTATGTATCCAAAATCTCGTCTTTTAATTATACTTTCAATCTCTTGTTCTGTTTCTTCTTCGACCTTTCCAGGATTGTGTTGGAGATATACTTTTTCTACCACACCCACTCTTGAAAAGATCTCCCTTATTTCTTCATTTCCACAATATGGAGGCCATCCTACAGTAAACAATGTTCTTCCATTAGGTGTATTACTGGATTGTTGTCTGAGAGAGTGCTTCTTGCAGTATATAATGTGAGTGGAGGAATTACCAGATGGAGAACAGAATCGAACAGACAATTCCTCCATATATATATTCAGCAACACGTGTTCAGTGTCAGCCACACCCAAACATTTGCACATATATATACAAAAGTGAAAGTTCAGTACTTCACAAGTATCACAATATGTTAGTTACAATTACGATTTTTGTCCTAGTGTTTATTAGTGAAGCACATGCAAATCAAGTTTGCAAGAGTACTGGAAATTGCAAAGCTACCTGCAATGAAACTAAACTAGACATATCAAAGGTTCTTGATCTTCCGTAAGCCTGGGATCATTGTCCTATCAGAGGGAATATTGCACAAAACTTTCAATCTTGATATTGTATTGCAATCATTTAATTTGTTAGTAGTCATGTGTATGAATGTATAACAGATAGAGGCCTATGTTGTAAATTATAATTATATATATTATAGTGTAGATGTACTGGACAAGAGTGGAGGGAATAAACACAATGAAGCAACTGTTTTCACTTATAGTCCTTGTGAAGGCAACTTATGCGAAAAAAATCAAGGAACCGAAAGTGCTGTGAGATTTCATTATAGAATAATGTGTACTTATGTACATACACACTAATATGCAGTTTTATAACTGAAGTTGAGAATTAAAAATTAGTGAATATAATTTCTTCAATTTAGGTGTGCAGAAATAACGGAACCAATCCTGTTAATTGTGGTCATATTAGCGAAGCACAGTGGGTACTACGTTCCACAAATCCATATCAATACACAGTTACTTACAAAGGAGGAACAGATGGAAAGTATGTATTGATAATTTATAGTCATTAAAAATGATTATCAAGAGACATTGATATTGCATGGTGAACAATTGTTGTATATACTTTTCAAAGGAAATCAATTGTAAAGTTCATTGAAGATATTTCAGTAAATAATGTTAATTTTTCATACACTGGAGAACAACCTAATGGCACATTTGTAAGTAAGATATAACGCAGAATTTAATGATTCTTTATCTATTATATACAACAGAACTTTGAGATAATTGGCAAATGTGTTAATCCCAAAAACTGTCAACATACTAGCTCTGGATCAATTGTAGGAGATATCGGTTTTGCTATTATATTCATGTAAGTGTGTAGTTAAAAGATATTACAACACACTGCATACTGGATATACTAGTCTCGTTCTCAGACTCACTAATGGAGAGTCTGGGAACGAGACTAACTGTATAAAAGTTCCCATGTCTAGAGAAGAAATCATACCACATATACGAATGTGTTATATCTTTGTACTACAGAGTTATTATCTGTGCTGGATTGTATTTTGGTTTGGGAGCTCTGGTCATGCATTTAAGAGGAGCAAAGGGATTAGAATTAATTCCTCATTTCCAGTTCTGGACAGACTTACCATTTCTTGTTAGGGTAAGTGGTAAATTAACCATCTGTTGGTAAAAGCTGTTCATTCAGTATGGTTATGGATGATAGCATTTTGCAGTTAACACTGTGTACTTAAGCAAGTACATTAGCTGATTTATGAATTAAATAAATATCATGTGATCGTAGTAAAACGAATCGATTTAGTCATTTAGTCACAAAATCTTAATTGAATGTCATGTGACTGTATGTACATATAGAACATCAATGGAATCTATTCAGTCAATAAGTCACATGATCTTGTATTCCACTGAAACTGTACATGATACACGCATTATCATCAGTAACATAATGATTATCTATCTATTCTGTTTCATCATCCAGGATGGATGTTTGTGGAGCGTACATCCTTGTATCCACAGATGCAGGAATGAAAAAGAAACAGCTTATGCTGAACTGATGTAGTGCAGAACTTGTACTGTGTACTTTAAAATTTTATATTATATATACAAAATTAATTTTGTTATGCGTTGGCGGCTTCCGGATCGCCACTCCTGCGTATCGTATCGTGAAAGCATGTTAACCACCTTGTTAACCACCTTGTTAACCACCTTTGTCCTACAGTTCTTGATTTACCAGATAGCCAGTGCTAACGTAGATTGTAATGTGAATGATGATAACTACTGTGTAGCAACTTGTGAAGTGAATGGAGTAACTGTCACCTTGGATATATCACATATTGTAGAATACCCGTAAGTCTTTACATGATGTTAGATATATATATAATATTATTATTATTATAATTATATATATATTATGTATCATTATACTGTAGAATATCAGTAAGTGCTACATGATATGTAGACATGCTACATGTTTGTAGTGTTACGTAGCCAGACCCGACCTACTATAAAGGAAGGGTCTGGTCAACCCACTGTACCAGTGTTTGTGAAGAGCGTCAAATACCTGATAAACTGGTAATTGAATTCATAATTCATAACATTAGTAATGGTATTGTGTTATAATTTGGTTATGAATATTACATGTACATACATATTATTATAATTATATATTATGAATTTTATCAACTATTCATTTAGATATATAATAGAAGTTACAGATGATGAAGATATTTCAAATTTTATATTCACACCCTGTACAAAGTCGTCATGTGGCAAGGCAAAAAAAAGCAGTGTATGCACATTATAATATTTTACTGAATGCTCAGTGTCATCACATGACTATCACATGTGTATTTATTGACCATTCAGAATACAGAAACTAAATGTTTTATCACAGATTTGTATGAAAAAAAAAAATAATGATGATACAAATTGCGGAGATGTTGACGCGGGTACCTGGGAGTTGATTGATACCAAACCTCCTTATTCATTCAATATTCAGTATAGAGGAGGAACGTGTGATGGAACACAATGCCAGTAAGTGTAAATGTATGTATTTGTACATACCCTGCTAGCAACATTTATATTGTACTGTTTTAATGATGTACTGGCATGAGTGAGTTAGACACAAAGGAATACTGAAAAAAGGCAGGAATTCAACTTGGGATTGAACCTAGGATCTTATGATATTTAGTTAAGCACTCTTACCATCTGAGCCACCGGACTCCTTGATGACAGAGCAGCATAAGACTGTACTAATCCCAAAGCTAGCTTAAACCTAATAAGCTCTCTCATACCTGCATGTCATAGTAATGCCTTACTTATGCAATCAATCTTTTGTTTTAATCATTTCATTACAGAAGGGCTAAATTCACTTTCAAACCGTCTGAAACCGCTCAGTCAACAAAAATAGAATATATAAAACACGACAACAAAGGGACTGGAGAAATATACGTATGTTGTTATAATGAACGTTCTTTACTAACCATATTCTCTGTTATAGCAATTTGATGTAGTAGGATCTTGTCATGGTCAGCCTGATTGTACACAATCATCAAAGAGCAGTGATAATTCTCAACCAGGCATAATTGGAATAGTTTTGATGCTGCTGTAAGTGTGTATTGGGTTTCATTTCTTTGTAACTTGTCTTGATTGAGACCAAGCAAATAATCAAACAATTGATTTTGCATTTATGTCTATTAGAACCATGTGTATTTGTAAAATTAAACAAAATTCCCTTGCATTTAGATTTATAATGAGGTTCATAATGTACATGTACAGATTCTTATGTACATGTACATTAGGTAATATATCATGTACATGTACATTAGGTAGTACATTAGGTAGTATATTATGTACATGTACAGATTCTTATGTACATGTACATTAGGTAATATATCATGTACATGTACATTAGGTAGTACATTAGGTAGTATATTATGTACATGTACATTAGGTAGTACATGTACATTAGGTAATATATCATGTACATGTACATTAGGTAGTACATTAGGTAGTATATTATGTACATGTACATTAGGTAGTATAATTATCATGTACATGTACATTAGGTAGTACATTAGGTAGTACATTAGGTAGTACATTAGGTAGTATATTATGTACATGTACATTAGGTAGTACATGTACATTAGGTAATATATCATGTACATGTACATTAGGTAGTACATTAGGTAGTATATTATGTACATGTACATTAGGTAGTATAATTATCATGTGCATGTACATTAGGTAGTACATTAGGTAGTACATTAGGTAGTACATTAGGTAGTACATTAGGTAGTATATCATGTACATGTACATTAGGTAGTATATTATGTACATGTACATTAGGAGTACATTAGGTAGTACATTAAGTAGTATATTATGTACATGTACATTAGGTAGTATATTATGTACATGTACATTAGGTAGTATAATTATCATGTACATGTACATTAGGTAGTACATTAGGTAGTACATTAGGTAGTATATTATGTACATGTACATTAGGTAGTACATCATTAGGTATTATATTATGTACATGTACATTAGGTAGTATATCATGTACATGTACATTAGGTAGTAGTATATCATGTACATGTACATACTATTAGTATCTTTGTTCTTTCTACAGATTTTTGGTAGCCATTGTAGCATATTTTGTAATAGGCTCTTCCATTATGTATTTCCATAAAGGTGCAAGAGGAAAGGAGATAATACCAAATTATGAGTTGTGGATGGACTTACCTTTTTTACTGAAAGTAAATATGTGTGTATGTTTATGTTTTTGTATGTCTTTGTGTCTGTATATATATATATATATATATATATATATCCCGATACGACAAAACATCAAAGTAAACCACAGGTTTATATATCAGATATAGCACCCTGTGGTCAGATATAAAACCTGCCGTCGAAACAGACTACAAGAAAACACTTACCTTCTCCAAAGTGCCTACAAAAAGGTAGGAGAAGCATCAGACATCAACAAAGGTTTTGTCTTTCGTGAAATATATTAATTATAACACGCCTACTCGTGCTATATCAGAATTATAATCACCTCGCCCTCGTGCTCGGTGATTATAAATCTGATATAGCACTCTAGGGTGTTATAACCTATACATATATATATAATAATGTATGTATTTGTGTGTGTACATACATAATTATGTATAATGTACGATGTATTATATATTTGTATTCTTGTCTTAATCACAGGATGGATGTATTTTTGTTATCAGTCCTTGCTACAATCGTTTCACTTCTTATGAAAAAGTTTAGACAATACTCTGAAATCATATTGTATATAATTTGAAATGTTGTTTGTATAATAATATCAATACACATTCAGTAGAAATGAATATGATAATCACATTCAAGGGTGTGGAAGTGGCATATTTGTGTGTTTGTATTGAAAATGGCAAGATTATCTCTGTTTGCTTGTGGTTTACTTGTTCTGAAGTATGTGAGTGTATGTTCATCAGCTCCACCTTGCAAACAAATGAGTGCCTGCACAGCAAATTGTGATGGAAAGAAAATTGATATATCTTCACTTTATGAAGCAGTGTATGTACATAATCTATTGCAATACACTATATATAATTATGTATAAACTATTTTCTATTATTGCAGTAAATCTATACCAAATGGTAAGTATGACTATGTGTTTGCATGTAGCCACCAGATCTGTAATGAACACAAAAATGTTGCTGTAAGTGGATAATATAAAATTATGTAGTAATACATCATAGTGTATACTAAATACTTGACACTAACATGTAGTAAATTGCTACTGCATTGGAAAATTAACAGTGGAGTGTCATAATTATATACATGTAAACTAAAGTCTGTCCAAGCTGAGTTGATCCCCGGAAGTAGAGAGAGGAGTGTCTACTGCAATTAAGTTTACATTGTATATGTGTTTGCGGTTTTATAACTCGCCTTTTAGTTATTATTATTCAATAATTGTATTCATAATTAAATATTTAACATTGCATGCAGTTAGAAATATGCCATACACATTGTACAGTAGATCAGTATCTCCAGAATTATAACAGTTATTGAAATAATTCAAATTCCATGAGATGTGCACCTGTGGGAGGAACTCAGTGATACCAAAAATGTCAAGATTGGTCTAAATAAACGAAAGTTAATTTGAATTTTCTGAGGATCTTCTCAGGTTGGACAGACTTTAAATGTCATCATCTTTCAACACACACTAAGGCTCTTCTCCTTTCTAAGGACCATTTATATACACCATAATTACAGGTTTGTCAGAAAGAAACAGCTGGTGATTTTAGGGAATGGAGTTTAGGAGCTGCAAATACTTCTGTATGGGAACTAATTACTAAAGCACCACTCCAGTTCACTATATCCTACAGTGGTGGTGATTCTAATTACAAACATCATCAACGGTTTGTACACAGTTTCATATAGATAAATGATGTAAGTCTTTCTGTTTAGGCTATCATTAGTGAAATTCATTGAAAAGTACTCCGCTGGGTGTTTATAGAAAGGAAGACATAGATACTGCAACCTATGTATGTATATGTTCAATATTGGTACAGTCATATCATTTCACCATCTCTCAATGATTTATTCATCATTGATCCTGTGATTGTCTCAAGGAAGGGAGGTGGGACTCATTTTAGCTGGGACGTCATCAGTTATTCAATGTACATATAAAACAGTTATTCCATAGGAGTTTTTCACTGTTCTCCATATTTAAAGTAGTTTCTTCTTTCTTTGACACAAGGGGTTTTACCATGTAAACTGAAGAAAGCCTTTAGGCCAAAATGTTCTTAAGAACATATTTTATTGTTACAATTTATCTGTTTATCTCTTCATATACTGTCAACAGGAGTTTAGTTTCACAGCTAGTAGCAAATATTTTCACCATTATTAATATGAGTTATGGATGTAAGTAAATACATATGTGTATATGTGTGTTTGTATCTGTATATGTACATGTATATAATTACATATATATATATAATTATATATATATATATATATATAATGTATATATATATATATATATATATATATATATTATTTATATAATTATATATGTGTGTATCTGTGTATCTATATGTACATACATATGTATTGTACTATGTATTATATCTTGTCTAAATCACAGGATGGATGTCTTTTTGTTATCAGTCATTGCTACAATCGTTCTACTCATAAGACGATACTTATCTCAATTTATATAACATTACTATAATTTGATATGTTGTTTGTATAATAATATCAGTTGAGAAATGAATACAATTTGCTGAAATGATAATCACGATAATCACATGATTCAATCCAAACTTGCTTGTGATCCAAAGAGAAAGAAGGGTGTGGAATACATTTGAAGTGGCATATGTTTCTGTTTGTATTGAAAATGGCAAGATTATCTCTGTTTGCTTGTGGTTTACTTGTTCTGAACTGTGTGAGTGTGTGTTCATCAGCTCCACCTTGCAAACAAATGAGTGCCTGCACAGCAAATTGTGATGGAAAGAAAATTGATATATCTTCACTTTATGAATCAGTGTATGTACATAATCTATTGCAATACACTATATATAATTATGTATAAACTATTTTCTATTATTGCAGTAAATCTATACCAAATGATAAGTATGACTATGTGTTTGCATGTAGCCACCAGACATGCAATGAACACAAAAATGTTGCTGTAAGTGGATAATATAAAATTATGTAGTAATACATCATAGTGTATACTAAATACTTGACACTAACATGTAGTAAATTGCTACTGCATTGGAAAATTAACAGTGGAGTGTCATAATTATATACATGTAAACTAAATGTCATCATATTTCAACTACATGCACACACTAAGGCTCTTCCCCTTTCTAAGGACCATTTTATATAGACCATAATTACAGGTTTGTCAGAAAGAAACAGCTGGTGATAATAGGCAATGGAGTTTAGGAGCTGCAAATACTTCCATATGGGAACTAATTACTAAAACACCACTCCAGTTCACTATATCATACAGTGGTGGTGATTCTGAAGACAAACATCAACGGTTTGTACACACATTCAAATACGTAAATAGACAATGCATGTCTTTCTTTTTAGGCAATCATTAGTGACATTCACTGCAAATGATAGTAGTATTCCAAAGGGTGTTTATATAAAAGAAGACAAAAATAGTGCAACCTACGTATGTATGTGTGTATATGTATGTACATCTTTAAGCAAAGGTCCTGCCATAATGATTATTGTTTATTCGTTTATCTCTTCATATACTGTCAACAGGAGTTTAGTTTCACAGCTAGTAGCAAATATTATGCAGCATCATCTAAAGCTGGATCTGGAAATGTTTCTGGTCCTATTGGAATTGCTATCATCCTCCTGTTAGTAACATTTGCACATTTATTCATCATCCATCTTTTCATGCATCTTCATTCAATCTCTCCACCAAGTATCTATCAATCTATCTATCTATCTATCAATCTATCAATATATCAATCTATTTATCTATCTATCTATCTATCTATCTATCTATCTATCTATCTATCTATCTATCTATCTATCTATCTATCTATCTATCTATCTATTTATAGAGCTATCATGGGATTTGTTACATACTTCATTGTTGGCATGAGCACTATGTACTTTGTAAAGGGTGCACGAGGTCTTGAAGTTATTCCTAATGTATCATTTTGGAAAGACTTACCTTACCTCTTGAAGGTATATATGTTATATACATAGTTACATACATACGTAAGTATTATATTACATACATAGGTGTAAGAATAGGGGAGGGAGAGGTATATGGGCCTGTCATAATCTCCGTACCTGGCTCCAATCAAAATTTGCTTCCCATGCAGTTATTATGTATACATAATACATTCCATTGTCATATTTAATATTTTTACATATATGCATACTACATCACTGTAAGTTCATTTTTGTCCATACATGCATAATATCGCATTCTAGTGTTGTCGTAATTCATTATTGCAGTTGTAGGCCTCCCCAGCCCAGCATCTTTTATGATGTAATTGATATGTATATACATACACATGCATGGATACTGTGCAAATCCTAATGCATAATTATACTCATAAATAGCCATGCAAGTAATCACGCATCTATACATGCACACAAAAATACAATTTTGATTGTGTTAATACAATGATCATTGTATGTACAGTAGCTACATTATGCGCATGTGATGTAGTAACTATTTATAATCTACGTATATTCCAAATAGGATGGATTTCTGTTTACTATCAGCCCTTGCTATAAACGTGGAGATTATGAAAAAATATAGAGAAGATGACAATTTTTTTAATGTGTTACATACATGTAAGAATTTTTTACTTTTGTGATTCTATAATAATATTCATAAAGTATTAATAATATTCATATAAAATAGTCACGAGACACGTGGTCAATCAAGGAAGAAGTAAGTGCTATAATTATAATTATATTCGTGTGATTGTAGTATATACAGCTACCTTAGCATTACAGATTTTTGAGGGGATTTGTGTCTCTCTTTTGCAATAATGATTGCAACAATCACTAGTACCATAAATAGTACTCTACTATCTATGCTAGTACTGTAAAGCATTGTTAGTGTCTTATTGATAAGTAACGACAACATATCATCATGTGTTATAAAAAATACTTGTGAAAACGAATATAATACACAGTGGATATTTATATGAGAACTGTATGAAATTTGTATGGCTTTTCTGTACGTTCCATATGCTTGGTCATGTGTAGGGTTATGTTTTGTCACATGAGACTATGTCAAAGCCTCAAAGGTGGAGTGTGGTTTGTTAAATATACAACTAAAGTATTCTGTTTTATGAATATCCACTGAAAATATTGAAAATGAAACTCGATTGTACAATTGTTTTTTTTAAAATTATATAACAGCAAAAATGTTTTTCTCAATGATTTTCATGTTTGTACTGGTTACCATGGTTTCTGGTGAATACAACTGCACTGTTAATCCAAATAATCCATGTGTGTGCCGAGGAACTGACTTTAAACTTAACCTATCAAAAATGCTAAAGTTTCCGTGAGTCATTCAGTACCTACTCACTTTTATATACGTATATACTTTGTTGTACATCCATTACTCAATTTGTGAAGCAATGTCCTCTCTCTAAATACTTGTCACTCTCTCATTTTGTACAGGATACCATCATGCAGAAAGAACATTATGTGTACTGCTAATTGATAAATAGCTTTTAGAGTAGCAACTGTTTGGAGAGGATGTTGATTGGTTTATGAATTAAAAATCGAAAGTAGTAAGAGCATTTCATAAATAGAGAGTACATGTAATGGTGTGATGAACAATCCCTTTCCTTTGCTGGATCTAGTTATGGGCACTTTTATAGTATAGTGTTCTCTAAAAATATCGGCAATGACTTAAGATTACTTGATATTGATTGAACCCTATCTTTAACCTACCCCCTAAATGAACCACTTCATGATTTCAATGGCACTGTGGACATTCAACTCATTATCATGCCAACCTGTCTTTGTGATATACATACATAATTATCTACATCATGCACATCATAATTAATATATATTTCTATAGTGATGCCAACATTGCAGACAGTGATGACTCAAGGTTTAAATACAACGTTGACTTGTGTGCAGGAGTAAGCTGTAATAAGGACCACACAAATGAATGTGTAAGTGATTTAATAATTATTTTATTCTCATAATTATTATGTCAATTATACATTTTCATTACTACTTATAGTTCAACTGTAATAGGGCTACGTATGTGTGAATTAACATAAAGTTTTACATTATAACTCATAGGGATGTCAATCTGGAGGTGATGAAACTTACAGTCTTGGAAAACTCAGTACTGCAAAATGGACTATTGAAAGTACTTCTCCATGGAAATTTAGTATTGAATGTACTAAAGGTGATACAAGTCAAAATAGGAACGGAGAAGACACATCAAGGTGAATGTATAAAGTAATACCCCCATATACTATAATTATCATCATAATTCTCAGGAGTGCTGTATTCAATTTTGAAGAACAGAGAACTCCCAAGAAAGACCATATATCAATGGTTAGATCAGATGATGTGACTCTGCAATATGTAAGATACATTTATTAATTGTGTTAGCCTGACTTAATTATCGATCATACACATACACACATATATTCTATGAATGTAGACATTTGAAGTTGTTGGGAGGAAAGTCAAAGGCTGAGCCCAATACCAGTGCAGGAGGTGGTGTGGCATTATGACTATTATCTAAACAGTTAATATTCTAATTGACAATAATTGTAAATTAACTAAATTTATTTCAAACTCCTCCCATAAATTATTAATTTTGGTAGTCACGAGATAAGAGACTCAAGTAAGTTACTATTCTATAATAATTATTATTATTAACAGTTTGTGTAACTGTATTCATTCAATATTGTATGAATGATGAATTTCTGTAGAAACTAGCAAACATATTTATATCATTATGTAATTGGAATACCAATATAATGTTTGTGAATATAATATAATTATATATATATATAAATATATATATATATATATATATTATATAATCATTATAATACTCATAATAATTTAAACTAGTAAGTATATTTGTAGGTTGATCTTCGTGTGTTATTAAAACCTTTCTGAATCATAATTATAGCATAAATTAACTTGTTTAATATAATCTATGAAAAGCGAATGATATAACAATTATGGGAGGGTCATGCAACATTCAGTTGCTTTATATTTATTTAGTGTCATTATCTCTATTGCTCTTTGAGAAGATACAAAAAATAACTTTTTGAGATAACTTAGTATTGATTTTGTTTAGATAACAGGAAAATGTTTTTCTCACTGGTTTTCATGTTTATACTGGTTTCTATGGTTACCGGTGACATACCCTGTACTCAAGATCCAAACAAGCCATGTGTGTGTAAAGGCATTTATAATGGAACTGATTTTGTACTTGACATATCAAAAATGCTGAAGTTTCCGTGAGTCATTCAGTACCTACTAACTTTTATATTATATACATTCTTTGTATCCATTACTCAATTTGTGAAGCAATGTCTTCTCTCTAAATTCTTGTCACTCTGTCGTTTTGTACATGATACCATCATGCAGAAAGAACATTATGTGTACTGCTAATTGATAAATAAATTTTGTTGACTTCCAGAATAGCAACTGTTTTGAGAGGATATTGCTTTACAAATTAAATAACAAAAGTAGTAATTCTTACAAGAACATTCCATAAATAGAGAGTACATACATGTAATGGTGTGATGAACAATCCCCTTCCTTTGCTGGATCTAGTCATGGGCTCTTTTATGGTATATTAAATATCGGCAAAGACTTAAGATTACTTAATATTGATTGAACCCTATCTTTAACCTATTCCTAAATGAACCACTTAATGATTTCAATGGCACTGTGGACATTCAACTTACTATCACACCAACCTGTTATTGATATACATACATGCTGACTTATCTACATCGTGCAAATCATAATTATAGATATGTATTGCTATAGTATGGACAACATTCCACACGTTGATGACGCAAAGTTTAAATACAACGTTGACTTGTGTTCAGGAGTAAGCTGTAATGAGGACCGCACAAATGAATGTGTAAGTGATTTAATAATGATTTTATACCCATAATTATTATGTCAATTATACATTTTTATGGCCCGTAGGGCCATCCTTATGATTGCTTTCCCACGGGTTCGATGTATGTTTATATATATAATTATATATTATTATAATTATGTTTGTGTCACCTACGCGAGTATGGGTTGTATACGTAGTTAAGGAAGTTACATCATTCCCGGGGGCTCGGTCAATTAATGGGCGTGGCGCGTAAAAGAACGCGCGATCAAGCTCTACACACCAGCAGGAAGAAACTTCAAGAAAGCTGTTGAGCTTACGTAGAAACTGTAACTAATAGCTAGCTATTCTGCCTGAAATATATTCCTAAAGTTCTACAAGGTCCTTTGAAAGGTCAGGAGAGTAGATAATCAAAATAATAACTATAATAAGCTGTTGTCTTTCATGCTTGATAAAGTCAGCCATGATTACTGAATTCTGGACACCACAAAGCAGTCATAAGGATACTTTTATCTTCACTTAAATTTGTAAAGCAATCATAGGGATGTTTTTTTCTCTATATACACTTGTCTTATTACTACTTAAATTCAACTGTTATGTGTGGGTACTTCAGCTTTTACTAATGTGTGAATTAAGATGGGTTTTACTCATAGGGATGTCAATCTGGAGGTAGAGATACTTACAGTCTTGGAAAACTCAATACTGTAAAATGGACTATTGAAAAGACTTCTCCATGGAAGTTTAGTATTGTATGTAAGAAAGGTGATGAAAGTGAAAATAGTAGTGGAGATAAGAAACAAAGGTGAATGTATAGAGCTATTAATAGCAATACTTTAAACTACAATGGTTTCTATAATAGAAGTGTTGTATTCAATTTTAAAGAAGAGTCAACTCTCAAGACAGATAATATAAAAATGAACAACTCAGACACCTCATCACTGCAATATGTAAGTATCTTTTACTGCAGAGCAAGAAAATAAGGCCTCATGTTTGCCTGGACATTTTGATCAGCCATGCAATACACTGTATGTTTAATAAGCTTAAAAATGGTCTAATGTCCAGAAAATAGCCAATAATAACCAGCACTGGGTGCATCTGTAATTTAATACATAATTTTATACACATTCTCTACTCTTTATGTAAATGCAGACATTTGAAATTGACGGGAGTAATGTCAAACCAGGTGGTGGTGGTGGTGGTGGTGGTGGTGGCGGTAGTTCAGGTGGGAATAAAATTGGAATAGCAGGACTTGTTATAATAATTTTGTGAGTCGATCAGTATAATAATAATTGTATGATTACCATTTCATTTATCATCAGGGCGTTGGTAGGTATTCTTGGCTATTTTATAATAGGCAGTGTATACATGTTTCATCGTCGTGGTGCTCGAGGAGTAGAGGTCATACCAAATCTTGTATTCTGGAAAGAACTTCCACTGCTATTAAAGGCAAGTCGTCATAATATAGAAAGATTGTTAGTAGTATAGTTAAGTTTGTATGGCTACATGTACTGTACTGCTTTGTAGTTTGTAACTGTTAAGAATCAAGCTCATGCTGTATTCTCCTCAACAAGTCATTACAATGTAGATTATCATGTTATAATTCAGGGGTGTGGAAATATTGAGTAAACAACTGTTGCCACTTTCGTTACCCATATACCTAGTATACAGTTGAATCTACTGGACATTACCAAGTGACAAAATGCAGTCAGTCACATTAGACCTTAGGGCGTGGTGCATTAGTGTCATTTGAACACAACGAGTGAAATGTAAAAGTATCTTTGTTTTGTGGACTATTTCTATCTATATAAATATAATTATAGTAAATAATTTCGCTCCCTGTCTTGAAAGAAAAAGAAAGAAAAAGCCTGTGTTTAACAGTTCATTATACAACACCATCTTCATCTGTATGGTTGTGATTTCATGCCACAGGTTTGGCATTCTTTTCTCTTTGATATTACATGTACATGTATGCTAATAATTATGTATAGTTGTCTATATATATATCTACAGGATGGATGCGTGTTTACATTCGGACCTTGTGTCAGGAAAATCCGAGGAGGACATGCTTACGAAAAAATATAGAACAATAAAGATTCTGTAATCATTGCATCACCAATTCACACTTGTTACACACACTTTCTGCTTTGGTTGTCTTTGTACATTAGTCTTATGATGTTTAACTTATAATAATATTTTCAAGGTAGCACACTAACTTAACACGTCTGCTAGTCAAGAATAAGTATCTCTAAAATCTGGTCTGCCCTCATCCAGTGTTTCCTTAAAGATAAATGTTAAGGGTTGAGGAGCACATCAGTGGTACATGAAGTTCAATTGGTGTTGTAAACAATTAAAAGGTGGGGGAGTGCCATGGTACCACCCTTTGGGGAAATCACTGCCCCATCATACAGAGGACTTAAACTAAACCATAGTTTGTTCCCATTTTCACAAAAAAAAACTTTTATGATATAATGAACACCTTGTATTAGTATTTCAATTGCACCATGCAGAACACAATGTAACCACAAATGAGAAATTGGTCAATTAATTGAGTAAATGTTTACATTTAAAATCTCACTGTTCAGGTTTTGTGCATGAAACCAATTGAAGTATGTATCTAGAAACAGCAACTATCATTTTACCTAGATACCAGGAGCACATCAATGAAAAAACCTTTTTTCATTGATAGGTTCCTGTAGATACCTCGTTTTAATTTCCTACACAAAATGGCGAATAGTGAGTGAGTGACCATTATTAATATCTCATTGACTTTATTCATGATCATATACATGTATATAGTCAGAGTATGTTGAAAAACAAAGATGTCTAGATTCATGAATAAATAATTACAAGTTAATTAATGCTTGCATTTTTTGACAAACTATTCTTAAATAGTGTTCTCACTTCTCGAGCAAACTGATGTAGATCATTTGTCTGGTTCAGTTTATCAATCAGTGTTTGTAAACCTTCCATGTGGGGCTTAACAGCTATTACTACAAAAATAATAAACATAATTTATTATGAATGAGGAAACCAGTTATTAAGATAATAATAATTACAATTAAATACTTGCATCTCACAATTTGGCCACTTTGGTACAGGAAGGCAACTAAACTAGGTATCTAGGTAGGTAGGGAGATAGATGATATTCCCAGATACCTAGTTTACTTTCTGCACAAAATTGCTGAATAGCGAGAATTTAAATGTAACCATTTAATCATCTATTTTTTTGTCTTTGTAATGTACATCACAATCAAAGGTTAAGTTACGTGAAAGAAACCATAGTAACAAGGTAAAACTGTGCCCACAATTTTGCAAATGGAGAAGTCAAAAAGGAAGAGAAGACTTTGAATACATCACTAGAAACCCACTGGAGGATGTCATGCAACTGCAAAGATAAATAATGAATAAAGAGACTAGAACAATAGCAATTATTCTGGCTAACAAGGTAAAACTCCGCCCACAATTTTGCAAATGGAGAAGTCAAAAAGGAAGAGAAGAGTTAGAGAACTAAGATGATAACAATAAGAATGGATGCTATAGTCTTCAATTTTAGTAAGATGAGAAAAAAGGAAGAAGACTTTGAATACATCACTAGAAACCCACTGGAGGAAGTCATGCAACTGCAAAGATAAAATAATGAATAGAGAGACTAGAACAATGGCAATTAGTCTGGCATAGGTCGCAGAATTACTGTGGGTGTTCGCTAGTAATTATTATTAAATGACTTGTTTCCTCATTCATAATCACATATAAGAGTGTTAGGTAAATCAAGATATTTTTTATGGTCGATAGTTTTCTACATGGATTCATATAGTATATACATGTATGTACAAGTAGAATTATTGACTCACACTTCCATGTCTTTGTGCACTCTTGCACATCAAGAGTTACTGAAAACTCTTGATGAGGATTGACTGGGTCTATTATTGTGAAAACCATGGAAACTGCATTGCCTATAAATTGAAATGATAAGATTATCACTGGACAACAATGAGTCGCATGAGCAATACTAATAATTATCATATTTTAATATAGTTGACAATTAGTGATGCACTGATAATTGGTGTTGGTCTTTATCGGCCATCATTTGTAGTATTGGTATTCATTGAAAGATATTGGAATACATGTACTAAAAATGTCATTTCTAGTGATTATAGCATCATTAATTGCTTTTATGATACTCATAACTATTGAGAAAATGCTCATTTTCATTGAAAGAATCAAACACCAGAAGGTATATAATATTGGATTGGTATCAGTTATTGGTACATATCTAAGATTTATCAGTAAAATCTCATATCGGTGCATCACCAATCGGGATACTATACTAATTCAATACTTTATGAATATCTTAGAGTGGTACATCATACATGTAGTTTATTACTAGAGGTAAAACTTACCATCTGTTACTTGAAATTCTATTCCTGAACATTCTTGAAATAGTTTGTTGAGTTTCATATCACACCTTTCTTTATCTGATGGCATGGCCACAGCTAATGAATGAACCAAATGCAATGTTGAATTAGTTTTAGCAAGAAACGATTATGTATACCTTCAATTTGATCAGTAATATCTTTTTGTTTTGATAATATAGTACATAGTTTATCATAATCTGTAGAATAATATATTTATACATAATTATATCCTCATAGACAGGTTCTATATTTAAATCTGCTAATTTAAATAGAAATCGTTCACTATTATAAATAGAAAAGCAGACCTCATTGTTACATATTGGTATATAAGTACACACCTTGAGAAATAGTTATACTAGTTAATTAAATGAACTATCAGTCCCTGAAAGCTAACTACGCAACACCAAATAAGAGGCTCTTTGGGCCAATGGTGCACATATCAAAAACACTCGTCTGAAATATATATATATATATAACTATTCCGGCATTATAATTAGTGCCTTACATGACTGAAAAGTCCTCTTGAGGGTGTGTAATTCATCTAGTTCTGTTTGAATTTGAGTAATAGGACCTTTTATATGTATGTATACATAAAATAATACATAATTTTAGTATATCACTTTTCCACTTACTTTCTTCGTGTGCTGTCTTAACTGCAGTAACAAAAGCTGTATAATTTTTTAAAGAACAGTTCTCTTCAATATTGCTTAGGTGATTTTGCAGAGCAACTATCTCTCTGCTCCACTTCGAGTTTACCGCCATTATTAAATTTAAAAATAATTAATTACTTTTAATAACTTTAGCCACACCCACAATGATAACTATTAATAATTAGTTATTAATAATTATTATAATTAACTACATTTAGGTAAAGTTATTTTTTGTGATACAACAGGTAGTTCTAACCCAGGGAAGCAGGTTTTATTAACGTCATTATACACATCAGCAAGGAAATAAAGTTTTCCAGTAATTCCTATGATATACGTAAAAAGATGAAAAAATTGATTCAGACGAAACCACAATAATACATTACCTTCAAATAGTGAAAAAGGTCTGTCTGGAGTTTTATATTCTCTCTCACTACTTGTTAGACACCATTCTACAAACTAGATAAGATAATTATAGTACATACATATATCAGCCATGCTCTTTTCTGATTACAGTTTTGTCTGTCTGTCTGTCATGCATAACAATTTCGAAAAAGTACTTTGTAGTAGTTTGAACATATAGATCTTCTAAACACATCAGTCAGCTTGAAATTAGTCATAATGAATGCATGCATGCCTAATGTATCCTCAATTCCTGATTTTTCTTATTATCAGTTTAGAAATGTTTTTGGTCAGTCACACCATTCATAATATAACATGTATTCATAATACAGTATTGCATGGGGTACATGTTCTCAGCACATCTATTAAATATTACCCTATAGCATTATCTACCTATAGCCCCATTCTAAAATCACACACTATGTTCAATCATACCTTGATAGCTCTGTGGAGATGATAATCTTCACCAGTTAAACGATAGAGTTGTAAAAATACATATCCATTACCAGCTACTCCATGACATAGTCCATAGCCTTTTCTTAACAATCCTCTTTCCCACGTTACTTCACCACAAGCTTGTGCGGCTGTTAAATACTCTTGTCTCCCGAACACCTAGTTAACAATTTACATCACTATATGTATGTATGTATGTATGTATGTATGTATGTATGTATGTATGTATGTATGTATGTATGTATGTATGTATGTATGTATGTATGTATGTATGTATGTATGTATGTATGTTGTATGTATGTATGTATGTATGTATGTATGTATGTATGTATGTATGTATGTATGTTATATATCATATATGTGTATATGCATTTTAAAGTACTTTATAAGCATTAGCCCACAGGTGAACAAATCCAGGAGCTCCATGACACCACTGTACCAGTGTGTCTCTATGAATGGACTCCAAACTTGAAGGGAAGTTTTTAGAATGCTGTTGCAAAGAAAGGAGATAGTCCACTGTGTGTTGTATTAAACCAGAAATGCGAGATATTATATCTATGTTCATAACCTGTGAAATTTGAATTATCATTATTTTATACATACATACATACATACATACATACATACATATATACATACATATATACATGCATGCATACATACATACATACATACATACATACATACATACATACATACATACATACATACATACATACATACATACATACATACATACATATATACATACATATATACATGCATGCATACATACATACATACATACATACATACATACATACATACATACATACATACATACATACATACATACATACATACATACATACATACATACATATATACATGCATGCATACATACATACATACATACATACATACTTACTTGTAATAATACAGTCATAATGCCTGCAATACCATGAGCTGCACCTAGGTAATGTTTTCCATGCCAAGTATACATTAGAGTAGTAGATAGATCATCCTCACAACCACTCTGACCTGTTGAAACAACTAAAGAACATACCTATATATGAATAAGTAAGTGTTCATCAGTTGATGTAATGAGGTTACTAATTATCAGAAACTATTACTAACCTCTTCAATGAGATCTTGTTCAATAGCTTCTGGTACGTACGAGTTCACAAATAGCAGAGCATATAAGTAACCAGCATATCCATATAACAATTCACTAGATAATGCTTTAAAATCTGCTTTATTCTTTGTGTATAGGTTCTTGAGTTTTTCCAAACATTTCAGACCCTCCTCTTTCATATCTAGTAGGAAGTATACAACTACAGCAATCGATAGAGGACCGGGACCTCCGCATAAAAATGTATTTCGATGTTGGTCTAAATGTTCCACGGAAGGGGTCAGTAACATCAAACATTGATGAAGATGTCTCTGACGATTCTCATAATTATCATAATATATTGTATTTGCTAAATGGAGATGCAACAAGGCTGGACCTGTGTAATAAACATTGATCCATTATTCAATTATAAGTAGTAGAATCATAATCATTGTTTCAACACATTTCTATTCAATAGTGTTGTTTTAGTTAACTATAACTAAAACCCTTTTAGTAAGGCATTGTGACTTGTAGTTAACTAAACTATAACTAAATTACAAGTCTATTGCAACAACTAACTAAAATGAAAATGATCAATAATGGGCATTTTTAGTTAGTTAACTAACCCTTTTAGTAAGCTCAATATTATTTTAGTTAATTAACTACAACTATAACTAAAAGTGGTCATACTAAAACAACACTAATATTTAAGGAAGCAGACAGGGAGTATAATCTACAGGGTACTGTAATGGATTGTATACATAGCCTAACCCTTACTCAATAAATCAACCTCATGGCCCCGGCCGGATGAACAATTTGTCATTCAGAACTGGATGAGTAATCATTACAAACACATTCATTGTATATATATACATGTATTATGAACATTGTTGAATCATTACAAACAAACCATTCATTATACATGTACATACATGTATCATGAACATTGTTGAATCATTACAAACAAACCATTCATTGTACATCTACATAAATGTACATACATGTATTATGAACATTGTTGAATCATTACAAACAAACCATTCATTATACATGTACATACATGTATCATGAACATTGTTGAATCATTACAAACAAACCATTCATTGTACATCTACATAAATGTACATACATGTATTATGAACATTGTTGAATCATTACAAACAAACCATTCATTATACATGTACATACATGTATCATGAACATTGTTGAATCATTACAAACAAACCATTCATTGTACATCTACATACATGTACATACATGTATTATGAACATTGTTGAATCATTACAAACAAACCATTCATTATACATGTACATACATGTATCATGAACATTGTTGAATCATTACAAACAAACCATTCATTGTACATCTACATACATGTACATACATGTATCATGAACATTGTTGAATCATTACAAACAAACCATTCATTATACATGTACATACATGTATTATGAACATTGTTGAATCATTACAAACAAACCATTCATTATACATGTACATACATGTATTATGAACATTGTTGAATCATTACAAACAAACCATTCATTATACATGTACATACATGTATCATGAACATTGTTGAATCATTACAAACAAACCATTCATTATACATGTACATACATGTATTATGAACATTGTTGAATCATTACAAACAAACCATTCATTATACATGTACATACATGTATTATGAACATTGTTGAATCATTACAAACAAACCATTCATTATACATGTACATACATGTATCATGAACATTGTTGAATCATTACAAACAAACCATTCATTGTACATCTACATACATGTACATACATGTATTATGAACATTGTTGAATCATTACAAACAAACCATTCATTATACATGTACATACATGTATCATGAACATTGTTGAATCATTACAAACAAACCATTCATTGTACATGTACATACATGTATCATGAACATTGTTGAATCATTACAAACAAGCCAATCATTGTATTGTTGAATTGTTTGGTAGAATGGTGTTGTTAAGTTCTCACCGGCAGATCCAGTATAAATAGACTGATCTTTTCTGTTTTTCATATACTCTTGATCCACTTTAGCAATGCCATCCTCAATTTCCGATAACAGACGTGGTTTCAATCCCTCCAAAACCTGTTTTACATATCAGTAAGTAGTGCATATATGTTTTATAAACCTCACTTCATGTGGACCAGTCTTTTTACTTCCACCTGATCTGCAATTCTTATCTTTCAACCAAGGATTAGGAAATTGTCTAAGTTCTCTTTCAGCCATCTTATTAAATATTCATAGTTTTGTTAATTATTAATAATAATTAGGTATATAATAGGCGTTCAGAACCCGTGTGAGGGACATAGACCTACTTTTATAAAGAAAACCGGAACATTCTCGCCCTTCTCTACAACCAAACACAGCTGTTAGACTCGGAAGAATGGCTGAAGATGTACGGCAATGGTTGAGGGATCTTGGGTGTGAGCACTATTATCCTATATTCGTACAGAATGGTTTTAATAGCGTGTCTTCTCTCAGGTTAGTTAGCCCTCAAGTATTTTAAAGAAAAGTAGTAATGTATTTATATATATATATATATATATATATACTTACTAACTACAGTATATATGTCATGATATATTGTTAAACTAAAGTGTTTTTAAGTGTGTGTGTGTGTGTGTGTGTGTCATTAAAGAACAGATGTGTTTACCTTTTAGAGGTGTTAAATGGTCCTTTTATTTGTTGTCAATATTTGTGTGTGTATTATATACATATGTGGAATTATTAATGAAATTATCATTGTATATTTTAAGTATCTATGTTTGTATGTCTGTCTAATTTGTAGCTATAGTAGCTGTATCACATATTTCCTCTCTCAATAGTGGTATCACAGAAAGTAAATTGGATCGGATGGCAGTTATAAACCTAAGCCATCGACAAGCAATATTGAGTAAGGCTCAGTCCGGAGGAGACCAAGGAGTTGATTTTGGAGATGATTTTGATGCTGTTTTAGGTGACTTAACATCGGCTATAGCTGATTTAGAGGCAATATCTGTGGTTAGTGATGTCTACACATTTATATACATATATCTGTTATGTCTGTTCACATTCTCTTTTGTGTAACTATTATTATCTTTGTAGCCTCAGCCCAGAACTGATTCTATATCCACAAACCCACTCATGATGGATCCGGTTGGACCAAGGGTATGTTATTTTTATCAAACATGTTTATTATTTACAGCATGTCAGTGTACGGTGCCAATATATATCATGTATATTGGAAATGGTATCATACAAATTTAATAATCTCTTATTTAAACAGATAGCAATCCTATAGGCCAGTTAAAGAAACACAATATAATATATTGTTGTGTGGTCCAATTACATCATATAATATTATATAGTATCATAGCATTATAAGAAGTTAACCATGTGGGATCCAAATTGCAAACCTTTTGAGTAAACATGTTTTATTCTAAATAGTCTTATAATGAAAACATGTTTATTGTTTATGTTTACTGTACATGTACATGTTTACTGTACATGTACATACATGTACATATATGTACACGTATAATACATGTACATGTTACATATGCTACCAGCTCTGGTGATCATTTCATAAATCAATTTGATGTGTTTTGGAATTTCGATACGATTGACATTATAATTATGCAAGTATAATTATATAATATTATAATAATTATGTATAATTAATTATATTAATCTGTACTTTGCTGTATCAACTTAACACCAACTAGATAAACTATACATGTGTGTGGGTGGATACTTTGTAGTAGCTGACACTTGAGATACTAACTTGGTGTTAAGAAAACCAGTTTGTCAAGTGACTAAGTGAATGTTTGATTTTAGTATCTATGGCTTTGCTTCTGCTGTACAGGAAAATGTAGCATTTCGGTGGGGTCTCAAAGCCTCTTAATGAACTCAGCAGCTACATGCTGTATGAGTATCTTGACCTCACACCTTGTGCTATATTCCTAAATACAGTACTCACATTGGTGCTTTACTAATACGTAGCAGGTATCTTAAACTCCAAGTCCAGCCTGTACATGTAAATTAATAATGATTACAGTTGTTTCTTCATATAAGTATAGTATTATTATTATTATCCTAACTGACAAACTAGTGTAATTATCATAATATCCTCTTTAGAGAAACACAACTGGTACTATTTCTGGCTCTTCATCAGGGAGCAGCACTCCACTTGGTGGTACACCACACAATAGTCTAAGCAGAGTGAGTGCACGCAATACAAATTGAACAATTATATTACTAATCTTATTCTTTTTATTCCTAATATGGTGATTGACTACATTAGCAAGAAAAGAAACCGATTCAAGTTAGTTATATTGTGACATAATTTGAGACACTTTTCCACTAAATAATTTTGATGAAATGTTAATCTTTAATCTCTGGCCATTCTGTCATTTCATATGAAAGTCAATGAAATTTGGTATTTAAGAAGATTACTAATAGTTCTTCCTGGATACAAAATTTTATTGACTTACATAAAAATTGACAGTGATTTGGGGTAAGCAGTTGGCCTGGTTTATCACAATTTGTTATAGTTATAGTTTATAATATTGGGGTCACTAAAAGGGTTTTAGTTTTAGTTAACTAACTAAAAGTTTACATTTTAGTTAGTTATAGTTATTACAGTAGACTTGTAATTTAGTTATATATTGTTTAGTTAACTAAAAGTCACAATGCGTTACTGAAAGTGGTTTTAGTTAAAGTTATAGTTAACTAAAACAACATTATCATCTACGCATCATTGTCTATAGGGATACAATACCACAGAGGGTAATATTCAAGAAGGTGATTTTGATTTGGATGCTCTTCTAGATGACCTGTGTGAATTTGATCCCATGAAAGAAGTTGGAAGCAAGCAACCAAAACCGCCTGTCCCTCTACCAGTCACTCCTCCTGTTAAACATATTCCTCCTTCCCAACCGGAACCTTTCCAACCACCTTCACCTCTTCATCATTCAGTGACCCAACCACCTCCAGTTCGGCCTAAACCAACACCAAATGGAGTCACACCACAACAGGTATTATTACATGTACCATTCGTCCATAATGAAGGCTATTCTTTAATAAAGATATTGATTATGGAAGGGAGAAAGATAACAACCATAAACCTGTTAGGATTTGAATCTGGGATCACCTGATTCTTGATCAGGTGACTTAACTGTTAAGTCACCTGATCTCTGGTACAGCAGTGTTTTCCCTGGGAAGGAGTTTGGTCAACAATGTTTAATCAGTGTATTTCAACATAAAATTTAGAATTAAAGGGCGTGGTAGTGTCAATGTACTTACCACCCTTTGAGGGAAACACTGCATTGCATGTTTATGGATAAACCAGATGATATTTCAGGTAGTACATGTGTATACACTTCCTCTGCCTTAGTTTAGCTTAGTGCTGGGATTAAGGGGACCCCTGGTTTTAAATCTCAGCTGGTGTATTGGATGTCTTTACCTCTCTGTTACATATACCTTTATATTCTCAATTTACGTGTCATAATAATTTTTATTAATGTTTTTCAGCATCAACTTACTCAAGTTAATGGATCTCCTAGACACAAACCTAATGATAATATACATGTAACAGATGGTAATATTGAAATTACTCCATTACCAGGCATGGAAGGTACTTCCCTCATCTATTTATAGTATATAATTATGTATATAATTTAATTTATTTGTTAACGAAACCTGTCATTACTAAACAACACTCATTCAGTTATTGTGTTATCCTGATGTGCTAATTAATTTTGACAACATTCCAAATTATTAGTAAATAGCTTTGTATAGGTATATACAAGTAGCTTTGACTAAATAAGGTCATGTGCAAGTCACACACTAATACATAATGACATCACTATGACATCACTATGACATCACTAACATACAATGACATCTTATTGCATCACTCAGAAGGACCACATGTAACACCAGTGCACGAGGCTAGACTTATGACATCACTATGACACCACTAACATTCAATGACATCTTATTGCATCACTCAGAAGGACCCCATGTAACACCAGTGCACCAACCTAGACTTATGACATCACTAACATACAATGACATCTTATTACATCATTCAGAAGGACCACATGTAACACCAGTGCACGAGCCTAAACTATCAGGTGCTAGTGACAAAATCACAAAAGAGGAGGTGGAACGACGTTTAGAAGCAAAGCAAGACGAGTTACGTACAAACACCAACCTATCTGAAGAAGATGTAGAAGCTAAAATGAAAGAAGAGAAAATGAAAATTGCTTTGGAGAAGATGAAACTGGCTAGTAAACGTAAAGAAGTTATTAAAGTTTTTAATAACGATGGTTCTAACAAGACTGTGGTTGTCGAGGAAGGAATGACAGCTGCTGTGGTCTGTTATCTTCTTGTAACTAAGAATCATTTTGAAGAGTCTCCTAACTGGGTACTTATTGAACGTCTTGGTGATGTAGGACTTGGTATGTTCTTATTATCACTATGTGTCCATTCATCACCTTAATAATTATTTATCCATCTGTTAGTGTTTTTTAGTTTCACAGTAGCGAGTCTAGCGACCACTTTAGTTACGCTTGGTTTCTCAAACTTGTAGTTTATTTATAGTTTAATTAACTGAACTAATAATATATGACTCACCAGAAGAGTTTAGCTTTTGTTAACTAACTGAAAGTGCCCATTTTTCATTTTAGTTAATTATATACATGTAGTTATGACAATAGACCTATAATTTAGTTAGTATTCATTTATTTTATAGAACGAGAATTAGAAGATCATGAAGGTGTAGTTGATATATACACACATTGGGCTAGAGATTGTAACAATCAGTTTCTCTTTAGAAGAAATGATGTTAAATACGAATTATTCATTGATCCTATTGTGAGTGAGAGATATTTTAATACCTATTATGAGGTTTCTGTTTTGTCATTCTTCAAATACCTCCAGTGGTTTAATTTGTTGCTAACAGTATTAATTTTATTACTAATTCTATTTGTGCACACGTTTTACAACTAACTAGCCACACCAGTAATACATATATGAATTGTGGTTACTAATACTGTAGTGATTTGTACAAACACACTATCATACATGTACATACATGTACACAGGTAATTATATGTGTGTATCAGAGTTTTTTTCTTTTGAAGCATGGCCCAAATTGGCTCAACAATGGTTAGTGTGTGTGCCATTAGAAGATAACTTGAGCCAATTAATGCTGTTAGTAATAATATAATCATAATTAGCTGCACCATTTGGTCCAAAGAGAACTGTGCAGTGCCAAATAAGAAGCTCTTTGACGCAATGATGTGCCATTACTGCCATATAGGGTTAACAACACTGATATACATGTATATACTAGATATGTTTCGATTATTACAGTGATTAACGTACAGTTATACATACACAAATAATAAATTTATTATAATTATTTACTCACATGTGTAACACACCTGTACTCTGTGTGTGTTTATGTAAACCACTCACCTACTCCCTAACTATCCATTCATTGGTTTGTTTGTCTCTCCATTTAACATCTATTCATTAATATTTTAATTTTCTCTCTAGAAATATTTCCCTATGTTGTTAACTAACACAATGATAGGAAAAGATAATAAACATCGTGCTGATAAAGCTCGTAAGATCCTCGTACAAGAATATTTTACATCAGCCCTTAGAGTACCTGAGATTGAAGGATTCTTACATCTGAAAGATGGGTATAAAAACAAGTGGAAAAAGATTTATGTCATTCTTCGAGCTTCTGGAATTTATCAGACTCTCAAGGGAAAAACCAAGGTCAGGTCATGTGACTGTCATGATCTGCATGTCTAATTTATTTGTGAAGTCATGTGACTGTCATGATCTGCATGTCTAATTTATTTGTGAAGTTTTATAACTTACAAGTCATGTGACTGTCATATGATATGCATGTTTAAATCTATATCTATTTATAAGTCATGTGACTGTCATGTGTATGACTATATGTTCACTGTATCTATAGACGGCTAGGAATCTCTAATTATTAGTACACTTTTTATACATTTTGTAAGTCATGTGACTATCATGTGTATGGGTATATGTTCACATGAGTATATCTATCTATAGACGGCTAGGAATCTCTAATTATTAGTACACTTTTTATAAAACGTGTCTATCATGTGTATGGCACATGAGTATATCTATCTATAGACGGCTAGGAATCTCTAATTATTAGTACACTTTTTATAAGTCATGTGACTATCATGTGTATGGCTATATGTTCACATGAGTATATCTATCTATAGACGGCTAGGAATCTCTCATTATTAGTACACTTTTTATAAGTCATGTGACTATCATGTGTATGGCTATATGTTCACATGAGTATATCTATCTATAGACGGCTAGGAATCTCATTATTAGTACACTTTTTATAAGTCATGTGACTATCATGTGTATGGCTATTTGTTCACATGAGTATATCTATCTATAGACGGCTAGGAATCTCTCATTATTAGTACAGTTTGATGAATATGATCTTTATCGTGGACTGAACTTCAAGAAGTTGCTCAAGGCACCAAGTGACTTTTGTTTTGGTCTCAGGGTATGCATAATATTATTAAACATTAATTACACAATCAGTGTTCTCTTTAAGCTATTTTAGAGGCCCACTAATGATTGTTTAATTAGCACCTACTTGTAATCCATGTTTTGAAGTATCATGATGTAATAATCAATCCTGTCACTTCCTGTACCTCCCCTATTGCAAGTTCCTGGAGTTTGTTTGTTTATCAACAATCGAATATTGTTATTATAATATTATATAATTGTTATCATTATTATAGCCAAAACCAGATCAAATGGTTCCAGGTGTTCGTGAGATCAAGGTGCTTTGTGCTGAATCAGAAGAGGATTTTATTTCTTGGTATGCTGGCATACGTTTGGCAAAGAATGGCCACACCCTTTATGACAACTATTACAAAGCTCACGTCAAACAATTCAAACTGGAAGATGCAGAGACTACCGAATCCATGTTTGAGCAGAAAGCATACTCCCTCACTGGAATGAGGTTAGAGAAACATTTAGACAAGAAGAGAGAGCTGTATCAAAGAGAGAAAGAAGCCAGGGAAGCTCAAGAATTTATGTTCCGTACTCCAAATACGAGAGATGAAGAAGAAGAACAAGTAACAGAATCTCCTCGAGTACCTCCGAAACCATTACCCAAACCATTGCCCAAACCACAGAAAATGACAACAGGTGATCCTCACCATTATCCTCCACCATCGCAACCAGCTCCACCTACTCCAAAATCTCCTCCTGTCATGACACAACCACAAAGGCACCAAGAAGATCGTCCTGTCACACCCCCTCTTGATGATATGTCTCAATTTTCTTGGTATCATGGAGCTATACCACGAGAAGAAGCTGTTCGTAGATTAGAACAAATAGGAGGAAGAGACGGGTATGTTAATAATATATACATACATACATACATACATACATACATACAAACATATATATGTATGTACATACATATGTAGATACATACTTACGTACATACATACTTATGTACATACATACAATCATACATAAATACATATATACATACGTACATACATACTTACATACATACATACATATGTACGTACATACATACATAGTTACATACATACTTACGTACATACATACTTACATACGTACATACAATCATACATAAATACAAATATACATACGTATGTACATTGTACATACAGTATCCAGACCACACCCATTATACCCTTGTATTGATGACTCCACACACACATGTATAATATATAATGAGACTCATCATATGTTGTCTTTATAGGGTATTTCTTGTTAGAGACAGTTCATCTGTACCAAATTCATTTGTGTTGACTATGTTTGCTAAGTCTGTTCCCAAGAATTTCCAAATAATGCCGGTCAGTATAATAACAAAAATAATAACAATAACAATAAAGATAATAATAATAATAATAATAATAATAATAATAATAATAATAATAGTATAGGAAGTTGTATATGCATCATCATAGAATTTAAACCTTGATTAAATTCCAATGATGTGTAACCTCCTGTAGTAATTATACATCATGTTCCCAGAATAGTACTGGTACCATCTCCAGTCTGAAACCTATTCTTGTTAACTCCTCAATCTATTTCTATCCCTATTAGTATGAAGGACCAGATGGAATTATAGTTTATCGTATTGATGATGGTCCTGCATTCAAATCAGTTGATGAAATCTTAAATCACTATCACGAAGTGTCAGATCGTCTTCCGTGTAAACTGACAGAGTACTGTCCTCGTCCACCAACTAGAATGACTGAATGTTGAACACTTCTATAACACTTGTTATTAAATGATATTAAATGCACCTTTACTTGTGTTATGATGTAGTTAACTTTATCATTTTTTTTTACCTTGGTGCTCTAAATTTGTGACTTGTGTGGTACATGTACTGTTGGTTTTTGGTATTAAAAGAAATCTATTTAGTTAGTCATGTGATCTATATACTCAGTCATGTTATCTATATAATTATAGCTCTTGACAATGCTCATTGCCAAGTTGGAAATTTGATTATAATTATTAAGATGTAGCAATATTGATTGGTTTGTCAATCTAGCACCTGCCTCATGTTATTAGTTTGTCAATCCAGCACCTGATAATAATATTGCCTCATGTTGCAACATCATCATGTGATATAGCACATGTTAAATCATGCATGAATCATTTCCTATGGATGGAGTTGTCTCCTAATTAAACTCACAAACAGTTAACAGTATTCAAGTGATTTTGACACATTAATTACTCATAGTACTATAACATTTAAACCTCCCACTGACGTGTATAAAATACTCATAAAAGTTAAGTAAATTTTTTATGAAGTATATTATACCATCGTAACTTGACTGCATAGATTATTATTTACAAAATAGTTATAACTATTAATGACTAGTACTTAATAACTACACAAATTAATTAATGAGTCTTGTTCGATTCAAATATTATTGTCACGACTTGTAAGCTAAAATTCAAAAATATTTCATGAAACAGATACGTACATTAGCTAATGGGACAGTAAATCATGATATTATAATATAACACATTTCTTCTTTTTCTTTTTCTTTTTTTGATGTGTACCATTCGTTGCTTCTTTTCGTTCTTTGACCTGAACCACAAGATCGTAGTATATCTGGTCGACATTATATCTCGTCTTTGCTGATGTTTCTATGTATGTAACACCCCATGTGTGCGCTAATGCATTAGCCTCATCACCACTAACTACACGTTGATCTTTTAAATCAGTTTTGTTACCAACTAAAATAATCGGTACTTGATCATCGACTTTCACACGAAGTATCTGTTCTCGGAAATCTCTCATAGTGTCAAAAGTCTCTCTCTCGGTAACCGAGAAAACACACAAAAAACCTTCTCCAGTGCGAAAATAATTATCACGAATAACAGCATAATCCTCTTGTCCGGCAGTATCCAGTATATCTATCTGACATAGCTGTCCAGCAACTTGTGTCTTTTTACGATAATTATCTGCTTTTGTTGGTTCATAGTTTTCCACAAACTATATAATAAATTATGTATGAAAAACTACTACTAAAGAACTGACAAAGAAAACTACATACACATTGTATATATATATAATTATACATGTGAGTACATACTTATTTATATATATATTTATACATATATATGTACATCTTAAAATAATTATCACTTTAATAAAGTGATAATTATTTTAAGATGTACGTATGTATAAATATATATATAAATAAGTATGTACTCACATGTATATATAATTATATATATATATATATATATTTGGTTATAATTATACATTATGTATGTATAGTACATTCATAATAATAATTATACATATGTAAATAAATATGGTTACATTATAATTATATATATATATATATATAATTACATTTGTAGAGGATTACACTAACCTCATCATACATAAATTGAAGAGTTAGGGCTGACTTCCCCACTCCTCCAGGGCCAACCATTATAACTTTATGAACAGGTAATTCACCTTTATCTTTACTCTTACTCTTTGACATGACTGTCACTCTCTGAAAACGGAGGCAGGTTCCTCCACAACAAGGAAATTAACTTCACAGTATGCAAAACTGTCTGTTTGGGCGTTATGAGACACGGAAATATACGGGATATTCTTGAGATTCATTAAAATTTTAATAATCCGTATACCTTTGTATATTTATAGTATACTAATCTTAATAAATAATAATAATGACAGTACTATACTACAAGGTCATTGTTGTATAAATCACATCTACCAAGTAAACCCCATTCTTTTCTGTGTATCCCGTCTATAACACGACACAGGTAGTTCTTTAGATTCATAGGACGGTAGTTCTATTCCTGTCGAGTCGGTAGTTTGATAACTTGGTCGTAATCCACCTTTATCAGAAAATACAGGTCCTTTACCTCCACCTGGTATCAAAACATAATTTAATATAAACATTCTCAGTGACAGACATGCCCAAGGCAAGGCTACATGGTTGTTGCAACCCCAGCGGGATTATGTCATCATTATATCGTAAAATTATTCTAGGCAGTATGTTTGGGTGAGGATTTTATTTATAGAACCGAGCATTACTATTCATAGTAGTAAATGGTTACATCAATAAACTACAGAATACTGGCTGGTCACTGGATACAGCAGTTTCTGCATATAAATTTAACTACTATAAATAGTAACAAAACCACAACCTGCCATCTATTTATAGTAACAAAACCACAACCCGCTCGCTATTTATAGTAACTAAGCAGCTTAACAAGTCAACTGCTTTAAATATATGACATAATGCAATGCCTGTTACATGCAGAGAACCCCTTAATACAGTTATAAGCCTATACGATATCAAGACATTCAATTGTAGCATTCAGCGATAGTAATTCTACATACCTGCACCAGTCTTTGCAGCCACCTGAAGAGGGTAAGTGGGTGCACCCCTATCTTTAGCCTCATTAATGACTTTTTGAGCATACTGTTGAAACTGATCTTCTTCAACTTTCCAGAGATTCATGTTCTGCTGCCAGCGGTCTTTCTCTTCCAACTGCTCTGTTTCATCTCTCTTTGTCATTTCAACCTAAAATAATTCATAATGTACACACACACACATCCCTATAGTACATACACATCCCTATAGTACATACACATTCCTATAGTACAAACACATCCCTATAGTACATACACATGCATGTACACATACACATCCCTATAGTACATATACATCCCTATAGTACAAACACATTCCTATAGTACAAACACATCCCTATAGTACATACACATCCCTCATAGTTACATATACATACATGTACACATATACATCCTTATAGTACATACACATTCCTATAGTACATACATATGCCTATAGTACATACACATCCCTATAGTACATACACATCCCTATAGTACATACCATCTGTGCTTTGTGGAACTGCTGAAATTCTTTGGCTTCCATTGTAGTCTTTTTTTGTTTGATAAGTTGTGCAGCGTGGAATTTTTCATCCTGATCTATTCTTTGGCGAAGCAGTTCTTCATCTAATGCTTTGTGTTCCTTTTGAAGTTTGTCTTGTTCACTCATCTAAAAACAAACACCACAAATACTGGACTATAGGTATGTATGCCTTACTATAAAGTATTTACTACACTCTAGTGATAGTAAGTTGAGAAATGTAATCACTGCTTAGTGATGTTGTATTGGTATGACCATTTTTATAGTATGTCTAGTTAATGAAATGTTTTGTCTACTCTAAAATAGTTTTTAACTAAAAATATTAACTAATTTTACTAAAGCTTTATATAATTATTATTCTGATAATAAAAGTTTCAATACCTTATATATATATATATAGTTAACTAAAACAACACTAGACTACTACCCTGGTATGTTAAAAGCCCTTTCTGATATGAAAACCTGACCAATGATTGCCTGACTTGGCGTATAATACCTACCCCTCGTAAAAAGATGCTTGCATGATGCTCACATCTTGTGGGAAAATGTTAACATACTGCTTGTAAATAGTACACATACAATATAGTATAGCATATGTTTGGTCCATATATGCAGAAAATTAGATGCATGCATCATCCAATGTTTACTGTACTATATACACATCCTGCTCATTCTGCATAATCATTCCACATACATGTGCAACCTGCTTATGTAACTGCTTTGAAAGCAGCTCATGTGTGGCATGTATCTGCAATACCTAGCTCACCATTTTTATTCTGTGATAAAATATGTCCTTCATGCTCTTTGTAAACTTGTCATGTTTCTCTTTCTCATGATTCTACATGTATATCAAAACACAATGTATTATTTATCAGACAAGGAGTTTAACTTACATCTTTCTTAGCCTGCTGTTCAGCTACTGCTTTAGCAATACGTTCATCTTCATCACTAACTTTCTGTGAATAAAAAAAAGAGTTGTGTCAATGTATTCTAGCTGTTATGAAATACTCTATAGTACCTGTTGCATTAGGTTACGAAGCTGTGTGTTCATCTTCTGTTGATGCTCCTGTAGTTCTCTGAGGATTAACACAAACTCAATTACACGTATTATTATAAATTTACTTTGCTAATTTCACTTCACAGAAAATAAACACTAAATTCTAATTTATAATGCTGAAAAAGGGAAGTGAAAAATGCTGGTACTCACTAGGAATCAAACACAGGCCCACTGTATATATACAGGATTGTGAAGTGCTGACGGTTGTCTGGTTGTCATAGCTCAGTGGTGAAAGCACTGGTGGCTGAAGTCAGTGGCCCTGTGTTCGATTCTCAGTGACTACCACTTTCCTCTTTCAGCTGACTAATTTTAATTACATAACTAAATCTCCTTCAGTAAGGTGTTGTGAGTTAAACAGTTAACTATAATTAGATTACAGTTTTAACAAGACTAGTCATGTGTTGAAGTTAGTACAGTGGAGGAACTAACTTATAGTTGTATATAATTACTTATCAACTTACTGAAAAATCTCAGCTTCTTTAGCTTTGCGCAGCTTCATCATATTCTGTATCATAAAGATCAAACTATGTATAATAATATGAACTAAACTATACCTTTTTTGCATCCGCAAATATCTTTCTCTCTTCATCTTCAGCTACTTCTTGTTTCTTCATCCTCTCAATAGCAGTATTTTTATAAGCTAGTACCTGATCTAACTCTGATCTATGGATTTCCTTCTCTCTCTGTCTCTTTCTCTCCTTTTCTTTCTCTTTCTCTTCCCATTCTTTAACTTCTTTCTCTAAGGCTGCTTGTTCATCAAGTTGTAATTGTCTCTGTTGTTTTTTCCATGTTGCAGATTCAGATGCTCTGAAAATAAAAAACATATAATTCATAACCAAAAGCACATAGCATTTCTAATACATCAAGTTACAACCATGTCTATAGTAACCTCAAAGATCAATTACCAGTAGAACTTCTACCATGCATACCAAGGACATTTGTCTTTAATACATATGTGTATTATGATGTTTGAATGAAGGACACCTCTATTTAAGCATACTTCCACTAGTCCCAAGGTGTCCTTTATATTCTAGTTTCCATTATATATTTTAATTACTAACTGTTTCAGTTGAAATAAAGCTACTTCATGTTGGGCCTTTATTCGTTGTTTTGCTGCCTCTATATCTGCTAACTTTCCTCTCTCTCTTTCTTCTTCTTGCTGCCGAATGAACTCATCATCTTGATGGTCCAATAATGCTTCTTTGTTTTTCTTGAAACCAATCTGTGCTTCTCTCTCTCGAAGAACCTCCGACAGAACCAAACCACTCTAATGGAAAGAACACAAAAGCTCACTCTTTCTTCAACTCAAGTTTTTCTTTTCTATCTTTCTCTTTCTCTCCATAAAAGAAACACTTTTGTTCACTCCCAATCCACTTCTGTTGACTACGTATAACTAAAACCCTTTTAAATAGATTGCTTTAACTATACCTAAAACTCCTTTTATTAATGCATTGTGACTTCCACATCATAACTAAATTACAAGTCTACTGCAATAGCTTTAACTAAGAATAATGAGTACTTATATTTAACTAATGTCTTAAACCTTTACTAAATATTTGAGAAACTAGACATACTATATTAAAATATAAATATTATAGTAATACTGAAACATTTGACTCACATGAAATCCCCTCACTCTATCTGTTTTATAATATAACATTGTTTTAGCTCTCTCAATGGCATCTTTACGCAGTGCAGCTTGATATCTAGCTTCTTCCTCATCAATTTTCATTTTCTTCTCCTATTAATGATATATACATCATAATTAAATTGTTATGGCGACTTCCTTACTTCATCTTTCAATGCTTTCAGTTTTCTGTTCTCTAGTCTTTTGAGTCTTTGACCCTGTAGATAAAAATATAATAATTTCTGAAATGAAAGAGTACAGTAAAATCACATACTGATTTTAAATATGTATTAATGATCTCAACTCAATGATATTTCATTTGCATGTGTATTGACATAATGTGAACTGATTGTTATAATATACCTCTATTGTATTCTCCCAGTGTTTTACAGTAGCCTGGGAAATATGATGTTTTGCTTTTCTTTGTTCCAGCCTCCTCTTCGCTTCTTCCTTTTCTTCGTTTACTCCTGATAGCTGTTGCTGTATACGTGACCAGTCATTCCTTGAAAGCAGTACTATCTATATATGTATTACATATACAATTCATATTATTATATATATATATATATATATATATATATATATATATATATATATATATATATGATCATACCTGGCTTGGTTTTACTGTCTGTCTTGTCAGTTCACTTATATCTAATAATATATAAACACACTGGATTTTAAGAAGAGCAATTTCTGGAGAGACACATTACCTACCTTGTGACTTTGGAGTCCCTTTCCTTCTTCCATATTGCACGACAGTAGCCATAACTTCAGCTTCTGCTTACACTTGTTTGGTAACCATGGCAATATAGATTTTTTTTAACCCTATTGTCACTGAATTCAAAATGGCTTTTGGAAAGGATGTATCAACTTCTCGTGTTCTATTCGCTTTTGATTTCGATAGAACACTAATAGATGAAAATTCTGATGCATGGATATTACGTTGTGTACCAGAGCTACAACTACAGGAGAGAGTGAAAGATTTACGTCGAGAGTTTAGTTGTTGGTTGGACATGATGCATCACGTCATGAAGTTAATTCATGAAAGTGGTTGTGGTAAAGAAAGGATATTAGATTGGATGAAAAAGCTGAGTCTTATTGGAGGTATGGGAAATGTTCTTTGTCAGATAAGAGATCACCCATTGGCTGAAGCCATCATTGCTTCAGATGCCAATACCGTATTTATTAGTACTGTTCTAGAAGCGAATGGATGTCTTGACTGCGTTAAAGAAATTCACTCTAATCCTGCTCGTTTTGAACAATCAGAACAGTTAATGTTATCTCGTTATCATTCACATACATGCGTACGATGTGCAAAGAATGTTAACATGTGTAAAGGGACTATAATGAGAGACGTAATTGCCAAAGGTGAATACAGCCAAGTTATATATATTGGAGATGGAACGAATGACTTGTGTCCATCTCTACAGCTTTCATCTAATGATCATGTAGTTGCTAGGGAAGGTCGCTCATTAGCTAAACACTTACGAAAGATGTCAGCTGAGGTCAAACCACAAATACACGTGGTTGACTTTGCTAGCCAAGACACAGAATCCTTACTTATCAGCTTTTTACCACATGTATGAGTTGAAAGAACATGCAGAAGCTGTTGGAGTGTTAGAGTAGTAATTTTTACTGCTTAATTATTTATTTAACCTTTTTATTTTACAATCTTCGGATAAAATGCATTATTGTCTCACTTTAGTTATACAACCAGCCCTAACCCTTTAAAGGCTGGTGTATACTACATATGATTATAGTGTATTTGTTAGTCAGACAAATCTAGGACATCTGTATCTATCATATCCAAACCATGTACTCCTTCATCATCAATATAATACTTCACCTCTATCATAGGAAGATGAGAAGATAATTCCACACTGAGAGTTCTTGGTGTTAGTTTGATACCTTGTTGAAAGGATTCTTCGTTATCTACTGTTTCTTCTCTTTGTAATATAAATCTTGTATTTAATGCATTACTCCAAACTAAACCTAGAGCAGGTTTGACTCTATTATGAGTCAAATCTGCTGTCATCTGGTTAGTACATATTATTGTAACATGGTATTTGTAGATCAACTGATGCAATAATGATGTTATAGATTTCAGATCCTGTGCTCTGGTGACTACTTCAGATGCTGTATATTCAGCTCTGAAAAGAGCAGCTATGGAGTCTATTATTATCAGTTTCACGTCATGGTTTTGTTCTAATAAAATTGGAAGTCCATGTTGAAGGAGACCCATTAATGTCTGTACTGTAGCACAATGTTGTATTAATACATTATCCATTAGTAGTTGCTTAGAAAGACCCAATTCAGTATATCTATGTACTACTGCTTCACACAGTTGTTGTAGTCTTCCACTTGGGAGAGCTCCTTCAGTGGAAATATGAACAGCTCTTCCTTTTAGTCCTCCATACTCCAGTGGTAATTGGACAATAAGAGACAGCTGGAGACATAACTGAGTTTTACCTGATGCACTTGTTCCTGCTACTTCTGTAACAGCCTGTGGAAGGACACCTCCTTGTAAATATTGATCTAGTATTGGACATCCCATGCTTAATCTACCCCAGTTTAGAACAGTAGAGTCACTTTGATACATATGCAGTGCCGACACAAGAGATTTGTCAGCTAGTACAGCTTCTGAAACTATCTCAATGAGTCCCTGCACTTGAGATGCTTTTAGACCTGTTCTTCTCATTAGATCTCCATGTGAATATTCCAGTATTGATTCAAAAGTATGTAGTTTAGCCTTCCTTAGAGCCTCCATCACCCTATGGGGTACTGCAAGATTATCCATCTTGGTTCCATGTGGTTACACGCATGCGCAGTACAAAGATGTAATCATGTTTTCAATTTGTAAAAGGTTTATGAAAAGTGATTTCTTATTTGCTAAATCATTTATTAGACTAAATAGAATGTTAGCTTCTAAAGAGTTTATTGTAATGGGAATTGAAACCAGCTGTGACGATACTGGTATAGGTATAGTTTCAAACAAAGGAGTGATAATGGGTGAAGCAAAAAACTCGCAACTACCAAAGCATATTATGTACATGCAAGCATACACACATAGATGCATCATATAGTCTCATTTTCTGTTTGCCAGACAGGACAGGGGGTGTTGTACCGTCGGTAGCAAGGAAGTTACATGAAGAGAACATAGACCTTGTGACGTCAGAGGCAATAGAAAAGGCTAACATAAATATTCAGGTATATGCACATTTGACAATGGCCATACTGTAATGGTATTTAATTAAATTCAGGATGTACAAGCAATAGCTGTCACTAGAGGACCTGGATTAGCTTTATCACTTGGTGTTGGTATAAAGCATGCAAAAGACTTGTCGGAGAAGTTTGGGTGAGGACTAAAATTATATAATTACGTACGTATCAATATCTTGCATTTTATTTTTGGTTTTAAAAGGAAACCTCTGATTCCTGTACATCACATGGAAGCTCATGCGCTTACAGTTCGTCTGCTTCATCCAATCTCTTTTCCATTTCTAGTTTTATTAGTATCAGGAGGACATTGCATATTATTAGTGTGTGAAGCTTTTGGGAGGTTTTTTCGATTGGGTCAAACATTGGACGACTCACCTGGAGAAGCCTTAGACAAAGTTTCTCGTATGTTGAGATTACATCTTCATCCTTTGGGACTTGGTTTACCTGGAGGAGCAGCCGTTGAAAACATCTCCAATTATGGGGATCCTTTATATTATCAACTACCACATATAATGTCAACCAGGTGTGTATGTAATACTAAATTACATGTAATTGGATTATTTGTGTGTGTAATAAATTCCTTGTGGTTAGTTAGTTGCATTGGAGTACTAGCTTTCATCTTTTCCTCTTCAGATTAGATTGTCATTTTTCATTTGCTGGTATTAAAACAGCTGTCCAACGCATAGTGTATGAATTAGAACAAAAAATGACAACAGATCCATCAATTCCTATACCAGGTTGTGAACATATTGCTGCTGCATTTCAACAAGCAGTCTTTCGTCACATTATAACAAGAACTGAACGAGCTATTATCTATTGTCAAAAGCAATGGCCAATGCTTTCTAATTTGGTTTGTCAATTACATTACATTAATTATGATTTTGTATACCTTAGTGACCACATTAAAGTACCTCAATATTATTAAATTTAAGTGGACTGTAGAATTCGTTATTCCATATTACTGTGATGTATTGTTGGAGATAAGTGCTGAAGCCTGTGGTATATTGAACAATCAACCTATTGAGAGGTCTTGCAAAGACTTTTGAGACCTTCTAGACTTGGTCTTGTGCAGTATTGCAAATAGAAACCATTTCTATTCACAAGACCTAGAAAACCTCTCAAGACTGCACAAAACCTCATGAAAACTACTGAGGCTACTCGAAATCGCCAAAGACCACTGATTTCAGATGCAAACACCATTCAAGACTCAAGACTGCATGTTTAAAACTAATCAGAAATATATCTAATGAAGCTTTATTCTTCTGCAGGTAGTATCAGGGGGAGTTGCAAGTAACATGTACTTAAGAATTCATCTTGAATCACTGACATCTAAACATGAATACAATCTCTATTGTCCACCTCCTTACCTTTGTACTGATAATGGAGTAATGATAGCTTGGTAAGAATGAATCGATGAAGTTTCAAGTCATTAGTAAATTTAATGTGTAGGGCTGGAGTTGAACATATAATAGCTGGTCTTCCATATCATAATTCCAGTAATATGGACTATTTACCGAGGTATGCAAATTGGATACATTTTCAACTGTCACTTTCAGGTGTATTATTTCTAGATGGCCTTTAGGTGAAGATATTTCAAGTCATGTAGCTGAAACAAAGATTAAAATTAAAAAAATGATATAACATTATTGGTTGTAATATTCATTAATTAAACCACATTACCTAAATAGGAGTTTGTAGTACTTTGTACTTCGCATGCATAAGACTTCAGTCCGTATACTATTCCGTATACTATTCCGTATACTTCAACTTTTTAACTACAAAAGAATGGGAGGTTCTTTTCTTTTCTGATTTTTTGAGCCTTTCTGGACATGGAATCTACAATCAAGATTGACATTCATAATCATATTTTGCCTGAGAGATGGCCTGACTTGAAAGAGGCAAGCTCCCCCCCAAAATTATATTATATTCATTGCATCATCAATGATTTATCTTCTAGAGGTATGGATATGGTGGCTGGATACAGTTGCATCATCACTGTAAGGGGAAAGCTAGAATGCTCCGTGATGGTAAACTGTTTCGTGTGATTGATGAAAACTGTTGGTCGCCTGAAGCTAGAATGGCGGACATGGATAGCACAGGTATAGAAGAAAGCTTTCAATATTAGAATTACAAGTAATTGAATCTCTCTCATACAAGGGGTTACTGTACAAGCTTTGTCAACTGTCCCAGTGATGTTCAGCTATTGGGTAAGTGTATATGTGTGTAGCTTAGCCTGTATAATAATTGTGATAATTAATAGGCTAAGCCAGAGGATACACTTGATCTATGCAAACTGCTTAATGATGATCTTGCTCGAACAGTTGCAAAGTATCCGAAACGATTTGTAGGCTTGGGTACACTACCAATGCAGGTATTACCATATAAGTATATATACTTACTGTTTACATTTTTGTGGGTGTGTTTGTGTGTGTGTTGTTAAAATAACTTCAGGCTCCAGAACTAGCAGTACAGGAACTCAAAAGATGTGTGAAGGTTAATAAAATAAATTATGTTTATTTTAAAATCTTCATTGCTTACTTTGTTAGGAGCTAGGATTTCCAGGTGTTCAGATTGGATCACACATCAATAAATGGAATTTAGATGCCCCAGAACTACAGTGTGTGTTCCAGGTACATTCATACACACACAACAAAGCATACCTTTGTAAATTATCTTGTTAATTTAATGAATGAGGTAATGTGATATGTATTGTATTGTATTACACAGGCAGCTGAAGAATTAAATGCTGCTTTATTTATACATCCATGGGATATGGAGACTGGAGGTAGAATGGAAAAGTTTTGGTTGCCATGGTTAGTAGGTAAGTTTGAAGATAAACCTTGTATATGTTCAAATTTCATTTATCCTTTCTCTCTAGGTATGCCAGCTGAAACAGCTACTGCGGTGTGCTCTATGATATTTGGTGGTGTTTTGGAAAGATATCCGAAATTAAAAGTTTGTTTTGCTCATGGAGGTGGTGCATTTCCATATATAATAGGAAGAGTAGAGCATGGATTTAATGTCAGACCAGACCTGTGTGCTACAGAGAACAGTGTTAACCCACGGTAAGGGACATAGTCAATAAGTAGTCTACCAGTATATGTCTATAAAATGTCACCATACAGTAATAGTAATTACCTTAGTTCTACTGTCTCACTATTGTGGTGTTGAATTGACAAGTACACCATTAAAACTACTGTTGAACTACTGTAGTGTTGAAATGAAACTACTGAGTAATTACTGTACTGCATGGTGACTTTTTATTGACATATACTGTAACTAGGCTTCACCACTTATATTACTATTGTAGCAAGTATATAGGTCAAATATATACTGATTCTCTGGTTCATGATGAAACAGCTCTTAAATATTTGATAGATACAATGGGAAAGGTGAGTAATGATATTTAAGCTTCTAGTACATATATGTACTGTGTATTTACAAACATACATACAAGGACATACATACTATATATTATAGATGTGCATATATATATTTTGTATATATACATTACAGTATTGTCTCACCTAATACAGGATCGTGTCATATTGGGAAGTGATTATCCTTTTCCACTAGGTGAACATCACCCTGGTAAACTGATTGAATCAATACAAGACTGGGAACAACCATTAAAAGTACAAACATACACATATACACACAACACTACACACTTACATTAAAGTACATACACACAACACTACACACTCACATAAAAGTACAGACACACAACACTACACACTCGCATTAAAGCACAGACATACAACACTACACACTCAAACACTTACATTAAAGTACATACACACAACACTACACACTCACATAAAAGTACAGACACACAACACTACACACTCGCATTAAAGCACAGACATACAACACTACACACTCAAACACTTACATTAAAGTACATACACACAACACTACACACTTATACACTCACATTAAAAGTACAGACTTACCTTAAGCTACACACTTACCTTAAGGTACATACACACAACACTACACACTTCCATTAAAAGTACAGACACACAGATATAACACAACACACATTAATTATATTATTTGTTAACATGTTGTATTTGTATACTACAGGAGAAATTACTGTGTGATAATGCGTGTGAATTCTTGGGATTGGAAAAGTCGCAGTTCCAAACTGTCAAAACACAGTCAGAAACCCAGGAGAGTACTGGACAGATTCCCAAACCATCACTTACCACTATAGCACACTAACCTAATTATAACCAACCAATGTTATGAGTTAATAGATTAGTTACATAACAATAATTAGTTATCTGTCATTAATTATCTTGTAATTCTATATCTCTCACGGGTATTATTATATTGATTGAATTTTTTTCAACAAATTTAGACTTTGGTAGTAAATATAACTAGACTATTGTAACCATGGAAACAGTCAATCTAAATAATATTATAATTACCCTTGTCTACGCATATGTACATGTTAGACAAAGATAAGACGAGTCAGGTAAAGAAAGAGGTGTTTAGAATAGGCAAGACAATTACAGTAATTATTAAATTGAAAATCATTCATTTGTAGTATATTATTGTTATGATTCTAGATAATAAATATTTCAATGACCATACTACACTACTATGCTTAGAACATACTACGCTTGCCTAGCTTAAACCACCCAATGTTAGTAATGCATTATTGAATCAAATAAATGAAGATTGCAGGGTTGGTAAGACATTTGTGGAATCTATCGGGAGATCTTTTATCAATAAGTTAGTATCAAATATTGCTGATATACAAGTAGAACGGCCAAAAATATATCTGATTTTTGTGCGTAAAAATCACGTAAAATATATTATTATTGTCTTATACACGTAATTCATGTCAATATCAGTTAATGTATAGGCAACATAACTAATTATTATTATTATTATTATTATTATTATTATTATTATTATTATTTTGCATTAATAAACTTAAGATGCGTGCAAATGAAAATTTGTTTGTATTAAAGAATCATGTGACCCGGGGTCATGTGATGAAAATCATCTCATCTTTACGCTTCTTCTGCACAACGGTACCTGGTTTATGTTGTGCATCACTATGATTCAAGAGTTCAGGAGGACAGACAGACACTGGACTTTCAAGAAGAAGCTGCTTCAAGTCATAAAATACAGCAGTGTCGTCTTTTGTCAAGAAAGAGATCGCCATACCGGTTTTACCAGCTCTACCAGTTCTTCCAATACGATGAGTATAATCCTCTATGTTTTTAGCCATGTCATAGTTGATTACAATCGATACATCTCTAGATGAATAAAAGACAAGATAAGTATGGAATGTGAAATAGGTATGGAATTTAAAGAATTATGTATGATGCAATTGTGTATATGATGTATACATACAATTTTAACCCAATTGTACTATGTACTAAAGGTCATTTACATTCACTATGACCTCAGAAAAATGTTCATAACTTTTACCTGAACCATTTTCATATAATTATCCTTCCTTTATGTATGCCAAATTTCAATCCAGTGCTTCATTAATGAGTGACAGTATAATCATGTATTAACCTTATGATATTAAACTATACACTATAGTATCATAAAGTCATCACATTCTAATTTTTGTGAATTCATTGTGAATGTAAACAGACTTAACACATTTTTTTTTACCTGATATCAATTCCTCTTCCAGCAACATCAGTAGCCACAAGAATATCTTTCTCACCTCTCTTCAAACTAGCCAAGGCAAACTCTCTCTGTTCCTGGTTTCGGCCTCCATGTAGCGTTGTAGCACGATAACCAACCTTCTCCAGGGACTTTGCCAAAACATCAGCCCCTTTCTTTTGATTAACGAATATAATAATAGGAGGGTCTACCCCATCCTGTAAAATAGACAACAGCTTTTTCCTCTTTTCAGTTTCTGATATCATGTAGACACTTTGTTCAACTGTCTCGGTTGGTTTACCAATGGAACCAATATACACAACAGCTGGTCGACGGAGATAAGAACGAGCTAATCGTTCTACAGCTGAAGGCATAGTAGCAGTGAACATCACTGTCTGTCTGTACCGATGACGAGAAGAATTCATACCAACGAGCATTTTTTCTGGATCTTCTGCATCTTCAGTGTCGGGTTTCATATTAGAGACAGGAAGAAACTCCAGAATTTTCTGTACATCTGGCTCAAATCCAAGATCAATCATTTTATCAGCTTCATCCAATACAACATAAGTACATTGAACTAATACCAGGTATCGATTCTCCAGTACATCTATAAGCCGACCTGGAGTTGCTATGACGATCTCACATCCGAGTCTCAATTGAAAACCCTGCTCCTCGCGGGAGAGACCTCCTACAAGTGAGACAGTCCTTAGACCCAGTGGATGAGCAAATCTCATTGTTTCTTCTTCAATCTGTTGAGCAAGTTCTCTAGTGGGTGCTAAGATGATGGCGTAAGGTCCTTGATCTGCTTCAGAATCTCTGGTTGAATGAATGGGAATGTGGATGAATGGATGGGAACAGGGACAAAAGGATGGGAATGTGGATGAATTACGAATGAAATGAAGATGAATGAATGGGAATATGGATAAAGAACTAGATAAGTACAACATAGGGTTTCATTTAGAAAATTTGTTAAGGGGGGCAAAAATGTCAATTTGAAAGACTTAGAGGTGGCAACATACAAGTGTGCTTATTAGCAAACAAATTCCAAAGGAGGGCAAAGCTATAGCAAGGGGGGCGGAATGACCCCACCCACCCCCTAATGAAACCCTACAAGAGGACCGGTAGAGAAAATAGACTAATATCAAACCATATATAGACAGATTATTAGTTGGAATAGACAAAGCGAACACACAAATATGTGTACCACAAACCTAACAATCTTTGGTAAACCTGTTATCCATACTAGTAATGGAATCACGAAAGCAGCTGTTTTTCCACTTCCAGTTTCCGCTATACCAATAACATCACGATTCTGTAATCCGATAGGTATGGCTTGACGTTGGATAGGTGTGGGGTCTTTGTAGCCAAGAGAATCAATAACATCAACGACTTCATCAGGCAGACCAGCTTCTTTCCAATATCGTATAGGTGGAGGGATACGACCACCTTTAGTCGTTATGTTGTAATCTTCTCTAAATATCCTCCAATCTCTTTCCATCATTTCTGTGAGAGGTTTATCAGACCAATGGCGGTCATCCCAACGTTGCTTCTTCTCTTTTACTTTAATCTCATCATCAAGTTCCCTAGAATAATATTAGTTAAATACATCTCATCATATACTGTAGCTATATTACACTAAGTACATGTACATGTAGGTAGTATAATACTTCCCACTATGAATAGTGGTGTAATAGATCACATGTACTGGTATAATGGACTAATGAACTGCTGGTATAATGGACTAATGAACTGCTGGTCTAATCATTACAAGAGAACTCTTCTATACTGGATATACTGAGTTGTTAGAGTATGACACACAAACACTTACTTAGCCCGTGATTTTTCCTCTTTGGTACGTCGAACCTCAAGAAGATCGGAATAAAACTTGGACTGCTCTTTCTTTTGTTGCTAATAGGAGAGGATTACAATGATTCATTTAAAATCATTTGTATTGCTTTTATTATACCTTGATGTCAATACCAGCAATATGGCCACGCCCAAAGAATTGAAGTTGATGTCTGTTTTTATATCTAAACATAGATAGATACTAAACATAGATAGATAGATACATGTACGTAAATACAGGTGTACATACACATTAAGAAGGGATTAAGACCAGAAAACAAACTTAAAAGCTATGTGAGTAAGCTTCAAAGGTGTCCCAATCCTCATACAATCTAGTATTGTTAACAGTCATATAAATTATGATATTATTTTAAATCCAGAATCACAAACCTCCCTCAATTATTACAGTACAAGTAATAGTTTCATTATCCACAAATCACATTCCTCAAATGACAACTTATAATATACAACTGAAATTGAATATATAAGCATTTTATTGCCACTGCTAAACTAATGATTTATGTATCGTACAGAAACAAAAACACACAGCATATAGATATACACATAAACATATGGACAAACACATGATATACACACAAACATATGGACAAACACATGATATACACATAAACATATGGACAAACACATGATATACACATAAACATATGGACAACACATGATATACACATAAACATATGGACAAACACATGATATACACACAAACATATGGACAAACACATGATATACACACAAACATATGGACAAACACATGATATACACATAAACATATGGACAAACACATGATATACACACAAACATATGGACAAACACATGATATACACATAAACATATGGACAAACACATGATATACACACAAACATATGGACAAACACATGATATACACACAAACATATGGACAAACACATGATATACACACAAACATATGGACAAACACATGATATACACACAAACATATGGACAAACACATGATATACACACAAACATATGGACAAACACATGATATACACACAAACATATGGACAAACACATGATATACACACAAACATATGGACAAACACATGATATACACACAAACATATGGACAAACACATGATATACACACAAACATATGGACAAACACCTGATATACACACAAACATATGGACAAACACATGATATACACATAAACATATGGACAAACACATGATATACACACAAACATATGGACAAACACATGATATACACACAAACATATGGACAAACACATGATATACACACAAACAGAATGACATGGGTACTGATAGCTTACAATGGATTAAAATCATTTGAAGTGTCATCTCCTGCATCCCAATCAAATACAAATTTACGATCAGCTAGTCTTCTCATTTTTCTTCTCTTTTTCTCTGATCCAAGATAACGCGCCTGAAGGAGGGAGAAAGAGTGAATGAGAGGACAGGGAGGGAGAGAGGGAGGGAGAGAGGGAGGGAGGTAGGGAGATTGTACGAGGGAAAGAGATAAATAATAATATGATTGTATATATGAAGACAAGGGACCTTACTTTAATAACATCCATTTCTCTAACTTTGTCTTTTTGTACTAAACTTTCTTCTCTTTCTTTTTGACGTTTTTCTCTTTCCTAAATTATTTTACGATTAAATATTTTCAGAAATAAGTGACAATACCTTATCATCAAGATCTCTTGAACGAAAACCTCTGACTGATTCTAAGCGAAAAGAAATTACAGATTAAAAGTTGTGAATTGACAAATGGCTGACGAGATTCTTGTAAATATTGTAGCACAAGTATTTCAAGAAATGTATACTAACCTTGAGCTTGTTGCAAATATTCCTGTCTCTTCTGTCTCTCTAACTCCATCTTCTCCCTCTGTGCCTGTACCTGTTCTTCACGTAGTTTTATCGCTAATTCTTGTCTTTCTTTCTTACTTAAAAAGATGGGCTGAGTACAACAAATAATACATGTACTAACTTCACTTGCAATTTGATACATACCTAACTACCTACATGTACCTACCAACCCTATCCACCTACCTACCCACCCATGTACCTACATACCTACCTACCTACCTACCTACCCACCCATGTACCTACCTACATACCTACCCACCCATGTACCTACCTACATACCTATCCACCCATGTACCTACCTACATACCTACCTACCTACCCACCCATGTACCTACCTACATACCTACCTACCTACCCACCCATGTACCTACCTACCTACCTACCTAACTACCTACCTACCCACCCACCTACCCACTACCTACCTAATGTACCTACATACCCACCTACCTACCTACCTACCCACCTACCTACCTATATACCTACATACCCACCTTTGATTGTGACTGTTGCTCTTGCTCACGTTTAGCCATTAATTCTTCTAGTGACAAGGGCTAAGGGAATACACATTATACATAAAAATGGTTTTAACGTGTGTATTGCAATAGTTGTCAAGGTAACATTGTACACTGTTTGTCATGGTAACAGTGTACATGGCTGCCATGGTAACAGTGATCATACAAATACCTGTCGCTTAGTTTCCACCTTCATTTTCTCCTCCTCCTCCTCCTCTTTTAGTTTCCTTTCCCGCTCTCTACTATCTGATCGATGTCTTCTGTCTCTACTTCGTGATCTGTCTTGCCGTTCTCTACTACGGTTCCTGCTACGAGATCTGTACCCATATTACAGATGTACATATATATATATGTAATATGCATATGTACATAAACTATATTGGCAAAACCAAATATTTACATATATCAATGTTTAGAAACTTTAGATAGATACAAATATTATACCCGATTCATTATAAACTAGTTATATAATTATCAAAAAAGGATACATCATTAGTTAGTCTCAAATTTGATTGGATAAATTTGGAACAGTGAAGTCTCAATATCCAAGTAGAGGTCAGTGCAAATTGCAATAGATAACTTTATGTACAACTGAGTATTCATTTGACGCAAAATATAAAATATGTACCTTTCTTTATAGTCTCTACTGCGAGGTCTCCTCTCACGACTATGAGACCTAAATTTGGATAACGAGAATAGTAACAAAATTAAAAACAATCAATGTTGTATTTCAGTACCACTCGTACAGTATATAAAGGATTGTGAAGAGCTGATGGTTGTCTGGTTGTCATAGCTCAGTGGTGAGAGCCCTGGTGGCTGAAATCAGTGACCCTGGGTTGATTCTCAGTGACTACAAGCATACTTGTTTTAGCCTTATTCAATAGTGTTTATGTACTTTGTACCTAAGTAATTCTTTAAATACCATGTACCAATTTCTATATACAATGTATCTATATGTACTTGTACTTAATGTCAGCCATTTCTTACCGTTCTCTCCTTCGTGAATGTCTGCTGGAATGTGGAGAACGGCTTCTATCTCTACTTCCAGATCTGGAGAAAGAATGAATGCATAATCATATAGACAAACATATAAGCATATACCTTCTTTCTCTGCTTCGACGTCTTCTTGTACTAGGACTCTTAGACCTGTAGGTAAGTTTTAGGTACGTAAAGTACAATTAGAAAAGTTGAAAGTCACCTTGAGCGTCTTTCCCTTCTCTTCTTTTTATCATGGTTTCTTTCTCTTGAACGAGACCTGTCTCGTTTTGTGGACCCCATTGTAACCTCCTCCTAAGCTCCTTTTAGTCCAAAACTCGAAAAGGGTTAAATCTCCTGCGCATGCTCACAACACACCTACTGCGTTAGCTCAATACCCTCCTCCGGGCCCCCAGGCTGGATATCGATGGGCCCAACACAAGATTTGCTCTCACGTGTGTGCATATAATAAAAACCAAAGACTTCTTTGCACCATACAGGACTCTTCCTACGCAAGACTGGCGGGATAGTAATGGACAACCACAAACTTGTCCACAAGGTTAGATCGACTTTATTACACTGTACGTAGAGTGATCTCTTCACTGTTAGGTAGTACAACAAGCTCTGCAACACCGCAGTATTTCTACACAAAGTAATGGACACATGCGTGCTAACAGTAGCAGAAAGACAGAGGAAAGTGAAGAATCTAGATCTAATAGTCCAGAGAATGGTTGCAGGTTCTGTTCCATCATGAATAATTTATAACAATCATTATTTTTATTGCATGCATTAGACGAATTTTCAGTGTGCAAGAAACAGTAATAGAGTAAGTACACGTATTGCTTTGTCTACTGTAGATGGTTCTAAATGTAGTTTAGGATTGCATGAGGTTTGTCATTTTATTGTGTTTTCATTTTTTTTTTGTAGCTATCTTATAAAACGAGATCCAAACTTTCAAGCGATCCACGATGCATTCATTATACATTTATTGCTGTTCCTTATCTTCACATTTGTTAAAGACTCCTACACAGTAGGCAGGTTAGTTTATCTAACTACCCTAACTAGTCTAACTCCTCTTCAATTACCCTCTCGCCGATCAACATGTGGAATGTTTTTTCATGTAATGGTTGTTACATTACAGCATACATTCTTGGTAGTCCACTACTTGATAGGTTGCGTTCTGTTGTGTTACTATAAACAGTGTGTTACTACACGCAGAAACTGCTGACATTCTCTGATAAATCTCTGTTAAATTGAGTATATGGGGAGCTGGACAAAGATAGTGAAAATGTCTGGCAGTATGCTCAATATTTCCCACATCTTTGATTTGATCTATCTATCTTACAGCATATCTTTTCTCCTCCAGGATGATTTCAGTCTATAGAAGTGGATTTGGCTCATCAAAGGATGTCATTAATGTTTTGGTCATGGAGGGATGTCTCCTCTTATTGGCATTTTCAGTACATCCTTTGTTTAAGGTGAACATATGAACTAATATGAAAGGTCATTCACCTTTTCACTTTGACCTCAGAAAAATGTTCATAACAATCTTTTTACCTGCACCATTTTAATATCCCATTCTTTTTTGTGTGTGTCGATTGCTTCATTATTGAGTTACAGACTCTCAGTATAAACATTAACCTTATGACATTAAACTACACACTATATTACATTTGAAGCTTAATTTTGAGATGTGAACAGACGTTCTGATACATCATTAACCTAATTAATTAATTAATTTACTAACTCTTCATCTAGGTCTGGGTATTCATCAGAAGATCTGCTCAATTCTTGGTTGATATTACCTTTATTCTCTTGTATGCAACATATGTAGTTGGAACCTTAATTGTTACACTGTATGTAATAAGTCGTTACTCATATCCTCGTTTGATGGTCTTCTTTATCGTGATAGAACAGGTATGTTCAGTGCATGTATTAATACTGTTATAGAACAGGTATGTTCAGTGCATGTATTAATACTGTTATAGAACAGGTACGTTCAGTGCATGTGTTATATACACATGTACCAATGGGTTCGCACGTTAATACTTCCAGACCAGTTGAATAAATAACGGCATTTTTTTGCATGTCATCATTCATTACTGTACATAGAAAACCATACCCCACCCTTACAGCTATATGAAGCAATGCAATACCACACCCCCACCCCAAAACAAAAGATCACCTCTTGTCATTTAAAGTATGTTATTGATCCTGTATTCATAAGTCTGTTTTCACCCACAAGTTAGCTATTATATACCAAATATGGATGCAGTGTAAGTAAAGAGGCGAGTTGACTATTATTACTGAAACTAATATGCTGAAAGAATGCACTAGTAATTATCTCATTGATTTTTAATAACAAACAGTTCAATAATTATTAAACAAAACATTTTAATCTGATTTCTATTTTAAATATCCAGTTTCGGCTCACAATGAAATCATATTCTTTCATACGTGAGAATGCATACAAGGTTCTTTATCCCTGGCATAAAGATGATACAAGTGGACCAGCAGTGTGGTATGCTGGTCAGATGAGTCCTACTGTTGGATCTTTCAGTCAATATTGTTACTTTCTCTTTTGTCCTACATTACTATACAGAGATCACTACCCTAGGTAAGATATGAATTCAATTATGTAAATATTGGTGTTCAGTGATGCCTGAAAGACATGTCTGAGTGATAATTATAATTATCTTAGGTTCCTGTCCTAACCGGATACAGGAACCTATTCTTAATATAATTATAATTATAATAACATAGTATATTGCTTCCTTCTTTCAACAGAACTCCTAGTATCAGATGGTATGCTGTAATCTTGTACTTTGCGCAGGTGATTTAATTATTACTAGTTACTTTAGCCATTAAAGTTAATCATTTGTTGTATTATTTAGTTTCTAGTTACTGTGTGGTGCTGTACTTTTATAGTCACTAACGTTCTATATCCTCTCACTATGAAGTACGTCTTTGTGTTTGCTAATATAGATAATTATTTTCTACAACTGTTTTACCAAATGTGGCTTGAGGAAGCTGGAATAGTAATATTAACCAGCTCCCCAGGACCAATGGCTTTACATCCCCTCCAAAGGATGCGGTGATGAACACCTCATTTTGAGGGTAGAGCTGAGTATACACTTATTGGTGAGAAAAGCCTGCACCTAGTGGGGCTCAAACCAGCAACCTTTTGATTGCAGGCCACCACTTTAACCAATAGGCCACTAGTACACTCCCAAATTATCAATGTACATGGTATGGTTACAGTAGAATGCATTTTATCCAGCCATTTGTACAAGAACCTCATTAATAGTGGTATTCAATCATTAGGTTTTTATAAACACAGTTGGTTAGTTTCTGCAAATATTTAAATGTGTGACGAAAATTCATTTAAAAATGTAATTCACTCAACGATCGTATTGTGTTTAACATGACATGCGTTTGTTCTCATGATGTTGAAATGATTTGTGTATCCATTATATCTTTTTTTGTCAGAAAGAGTGATGTTGTACAATACAGTCACATGACTAGTGTATCCATTATATCCTTCTTTGTCAGAGAGTGATGTTGTACAATGTCATATGACTAGTGTATCCATTATATCTATTTCTTTGTCAGAGAGAGTGATGTTGTACAATGTCATATGACTAGTGGTAGCCATTATATTTTCTATTCTGTTTCTTTGTCAGAGAGAGTGATATCATGCACAGTCTAATGTTGACTGTACTCATGGCATTCATTAGTGTACTGGTTGCACATACTTCAATTTTATATGCCTACCTTAACATGTGGTCTGAGTTACTCTGTTTTGCTGATCGGAAGTTCTATGATGTAAGTTTGTAGTGTTATATACATGTGATTTATTACATAGCTTATAATTAGGACTGGTGGGCGTGTACTTCCTTTTCTTCGTTTTATCGGAAATGGAATCTATTAGTTCACGACTGGATACACTCCTATGTATATCTTGACATGAAAAAGGTATGTATGAATACATACATACATACATACATACATACTAGTGTAGTTTTAGTTAACTATAACTAAACCTCTTTTAGTAAGGCATTGTGACTTAGTTAACTAAATTATAACTAAATTACAAGTCTACTGCAATAACTATAACTAAAATGAATGGACACTTTTAGTTGGTTAACTAAAACTAAAACCCTTTTAGTTATTTTAAACAAAATATTTTGCATATTATAACTAAAAGTAGTCATTTTTATCAAACTAAAACAACACTAATACATACATATATACATAGTTTACACACATACATACATATAATGTATAATGTATATCTGATTTTATTTAGTTCTTAGGGAAACGACTGGCTGTATTTAGTACAATACTGGTATCATCAATAGTACATGAATACATGCTAGCAATGCCTCTTGGATTTGTGTTACCTGTTGTCACATTCTTATTTGCTGGCATAGGAAGTATGTGAACATATACATACATTATAGAAACATGTACATACATACAAATACATAAATACATAAATACATACATACATATACATCCGTACATGCATGTGTGGAGGCAAGAAGTTATAACAAAAAATAGACATTTTGTGTATTCATGAAAGACATAAAAGCACTTGAGGTTTATTCTTAGCCCTCCCTCTAATGTATTAACTAATTATCTCCCACTGATATAGCCATATCCATTACATACTATGCTACCATGGCAACCATTTGATATTGATAGGTGCATATAAACCTCTTCACAAATTCACTTGTTGATTTAGCATGGCTGGGAGGAGTATAGCAAGGTCTAGGTGGATATACCCCGCTTAGCCCGATGGGGCCTTGGGTTAATCTGTACACATAAACCTCCTTCTATATACACTTCCTAATCATTGTTTATCATTCTTATAGTGTTCTTCTATGTATTAAAACCACTTGCTATACGACGTGTTTCTAACTTGTTTATTCTTGGATGTTTCAGTATTGGTACGGCTATTATTATATTTTGTCTATTGATGGAATACAAGGCACGGGAATATTGCCCTCTTGAGGTACATGTACTTGTATACACACACGTATGCTCTAGTGTTGTTTTGGTTAGCTACAACTAAAACCCAAAACCCCGTTAGTAAGGCATTGTGACTTCAGTATAACTAATTACACATCTACTGCAAAAAACTATAACTAACTAAAATGAAAATTGCCCAATAATTGGCAACTTTAGTTGAACTAAAACCTGTTTAGTAAGCCTGAAATTATTTTAGTTAACTATAACTAAACTAATAGTTCAAGATACACGGCATACTATAACTAAAACAACACTCGTATGCTCACTTTTATTTTCTAACAATAATTTATTTTCATGTTAGGAAAATACCTGGGCAAATCTTTGGACTCCACAGGCACCTAGCTGTTATGTCAAATCTAATCCGTAACGCACTAAAAATTTGACATTGCAGTATAAATTAGTTACATACAGATCACATAAACAAGTTGCTGTTACACTTTGGATGTTTCCGTCACAAACAAGTTGTAGATATACACTTCATTCAACACACCCCTCACACTTCAAATATTTCCTGTCACATTGTTAGACATTACCATCAGTTATTTCATGGACAGAATTACAATCACACATTTACAATATTATAATTTTATAGTTATTTTCTGTTGAGGTGATTTAATACCTATAATAAATAATTGATCAATAAAACATCTTGCTAATATAAATACCTGTCGAGTTACTTGACGTCCTGTAAGAGTAAGCGCAGTATTTATGTAAATAGTTATAAATAATTCATTGATTGGTTGGGCAAAAAATAAATTTAAAAAACTCAGATCATCAATTTGATTCCAAAGTAGAGTGGTGGAACGATTATCGACCCTTCTTTCTTCCTCCTAGCCTAGCTAACTAACACACGTACACACCATCTCTTTGCTTCACTCCTTTTCTTCAGCCTGTACCTACATAAGCAAAAATATATATATAATTGTGAGTACTAATGAACACGCCCATCCCAAAATGACCACGTGGGGTAGTTAGGGAATCTTGGAGAAAAGCAGTCTATCGCTCTACTTTTAAACTTGAAAACTAAACTGGCCTTTTATTATAGTCTGTAGCGATGTAGTACTTCACAAAATCATATATATATATATACATACAACATGCCCATTTCAAACATGAAGGAAACTAAACTGATGAAATCAGGGATAACTCAAATTCACTGGTGTACCAAAGTGTGAAATCACTGTTACAACATACCTTCCTCTGCAAAATTTTTACCCCAATAAAATCATTAAATATGAAAAACATAATGGCTACACTAAAAATACCATATATAATTATGTAAGTGTTGGTCCTTTGTAATTAAATTTTTCCATGAAATGTTGAAAGAAAAGTTAATAATTTAATTCATTTACTAACCACATTACAATTGAACAGGTGACTTATAGTCATGTGATGAGCATAAACTAATCATGAGTTCCACGTATGATCTTCATAGTATTCTTGTTCAAGTTGCTTATCTGCCGCCTTTTCAAGTTCCTTGTTGGTTTGGTTACCATAGTCAAAAGTTTGCGTTGGTCGGCCCGAAATAGCAGATACTAAATCACCCTTATTTTCTATATACCCACTATTATTATTACTATTATATTTATTAGGGTTCAACCTGACACCCCCTGAAGAGGAGTGGCTACCATGTTCTAGCTGAAGTGTTAATTGATCAATCAAGTTACGTTGGGCTTCGGCAATTACCTGTTTTAGTTGTAAAGGTGTTTGAACAGCGACAATATTAGGTGCAGAGGTTGACATAGTATCTGTATCATTGCTTGTCCCATCTCTTAAAGATGTACTCAATGATTCCAAGATACTAGCAGCAGGAAGAGGAGCTGAAGGAAGAGGTACAGAAAGGTGTGGTTTCACACCTATTTCTGGAGGAGGAACAGAAGATCTAGTTAAATTTTGAGAAGGTCTACTATTTGGTGGATGCGACCCTTCTCTTTTGTGACCTGCAGGAGAAGGAGAAGAAGGTCTAGACATCTGATGTGTACGTAGTTCTGATTTAGTTCTGGTATCTTCAACGAATTTCTGTTTCCCAGATGGAGGAACACTTTCTCCTCCAGCTTTGTTAGTCTTCTTTCTTCTCTTCCTTGACCACATCTCGTGACAGTCCTGATCAGTTGGAAGTCTTAAAGATAAAGAACTAGTAAATAGATTTACTATGCATTAAGATAAGCAGTGGTACATTAATTAAACACTTGTTGGAGTTAACACTCACTCATACACATATAGTAAACTCATTAGTGATAAGTGTGGATAAACAAGGTATTTCAGCTTAGATGATACCTCCCAAACACAGAGTACTATGTACATGAAAAATTCAGTCGAGATTCGAGAATACACCTTGTTAAATTATAATACTAGTAACGACTTACTCGAGAGAAGGTACGTTATTTTTGTCAACATCACTTAGAAATCTGTGTTTTAGGGCTTCTTCTGATGTTAGTCTCTTCGCTGGATCAAGAGTTAATAATTTGTCTAATAGATCTAGAGGTACCTCAGGAATTAAACTGTAAATTTGAAAAAAATTCCACATTTTGAATTGCTATAAATGAATCTAACTGTTAAATTAACAGTGGATCACGTTAGAATCAAAATTAAAGCAACGAAGTTAACACTACATCAGAACTAGGGTCAACTTAGAATCAAACAGGGTAAATATCGAGTCACATTAGAGTCAAAATTAAATCAACAGAGTTAACACTGAGTCAAGTTAGAGAACCAAATATAATTAGCGAGTTAGAGTCAAGATTAGGTCATACTAGAGAACCAGCGAGTTAGAGTCAAGATTGGGTCACATTAGAGTCAGCATAGAAATAACTGAATCAAGATTTAAGCCAATAAGAGTCAACTAACCTACTAAAGTCTTCTTTTAATCTTCTTCTATAAAGTTTTTTGAACTTAAAGTTCTGAAAACAAGGAAGCTTTATTACCTCAGGCCATTCAGCTGGAGTAGGAGTTCCACATACACGACTAAATATACATAAATAGATAGAATAATAGAGGATAAATAGATAGATATACAATTATACACAGTATAGTTGTATATCAATCTATAGTGTGTGTATAATTATTGACTATACATGTATAGCCAGTCATACTATAAATAGTACAGTATTAGTACTACATGTAGTTATATATACAGTCAGTCAGTCACCACAAGCATGCATATAGTTATAATTATATAATTATATATTATATAAACCAGGAGCCCATAATGACGAAAGCATAAGAGCGGTAAATGACCATGCATTTAATTAAATTGGTCAATCTATCTGTCTGACTGTCTGTTACTATTTTTAGAACCCACGTGTATACGCCTTCGTGAAATATGGCTTCTAGAAAATGAACAGTTACTATATACCACATTGACTAAGTTTCCTGTATAACAGAGAAAAGAGTCGAGTGATATTCTGGCTCGTGAAGATGTTCCTAGTGAACCCATTGACAAAGTAGTCGGAAGCCTTTACTGCAATGACAGAAGGCAGTGATGTCAAACACTCTTGAATAGGACTAAACAGTTATTTCTTGGCCTCCTCAAAGCATGCTCTCGCTTTCCTGATAGTAGGTGACTCCATTTCTGCCTCTATACGTGTTAGTTTCATAGCTAACCTTGGAAATCGCCATATTTAACGAAGCCATATACACGTGGTCCTACTCTTGGCTCAGGGCTCCTGTATAAAAATATTTATTCATGTGTATGTATTTATTATGCTAAACTGTGACTAAAGGTTACATGGACAGATGTGATGAGCTGAGTAATGATATGATATACATATATGGTTATATGTTGGATGGTGTGATGTTGTCATACCTTATTGCTTCAAGCTGTGAAAACTCTTCATTTGCATGAAATAATGGTTTCTTGATAAAGAGCTCTCCGAGAATACAGCTGTCATAAGTCATAAATCACACATATATATATACAACATTACACACATTAATACATACATACATGCATAATTATACATAATATATACACATACATACTGTATATACATAAATATAAACATTCATACATACTTGTATATACATTACATACATGTACATAAACACATACATAGTTACATACATGTACATACACATACAGTCACATACACGCATTACTTACATCACAATTACATGTAGATAAATAGATAGATGTAACCAGACTTACCCACATGACCACATATCTACAGTGGGACCATAATGCTCCGCTCCCATTAACAACTCTGGAGGACGATACCAAAGGGTAATGACTCGATTGGTATATAACCGACTACAAAAAAGAGAGACACAGACAAAAAAACTTAATAACAAATTATCACACTAATTTCATAATTAATATTCATTACAATGATACAGTTACTATGGCAACAGGAATCACTCACCTATGATCATCAGCAAAGTAGTATCTTGATAATCCCCAGTCCGCAAGTTTAAGTTGACCTCTATACAAGGAGGAAGACAGAGTGAGAGGGGTAGGGAGGGAGATGTGATTGAAGTAATGTTTCGTTCAAGATCAAAGATAGAAGAGTGAAGATTAAGAGGAGGTTACTAACTTTTTATTTATAAGAATATTAGAACACTTGAGATCTCTATGAAGGAAGTTTCTTTCATGACAGTAAAACAGAGCTTCTATTAACTGTCTCATCAAAGATTGTATATGTACTTCAGAGAAACTGACCATTCCACTATCAATGAGACCCATTAGGTCATGATCACAATACTCAAATACCAAATAAAATGAACCTGTATGACATGTATATACATGTACTCAGTATTATCATGTACTTGTATATACATGTACGTGTATATACATGTACATGTAATATCAACGGCTATTATAGATCATGATAATTTCAACAAAACCTTCAAAATGCTCGATATTCATGTCTACTAAAACAAATTAATGGGGTACATGTATCTGTGAAGTCCAAATATAGGTCTCCTCAGATAACACATCTCCTTAGCTTTCTTCAAATGGTTGTATTTTACCAAAATCATTAGTTATAAATAAATATCTTAATTATACACACAATGCCAACACATATTACATAGAGTTTGTTACTATAGCAACCATATTTTGTGCTAAGCCAGGTGTTTCATTGAGATACAGTAGCAGCACATTCTACCCGTGCTCTTTTAAAATACACACTATAATAAACAAACCTTTGTCTTTCTTGAGTTCTGAAGCATATGGTTTATCTGAAATAATCTCTTTCAGGTTGACTATATTTTCATGTTTTAGCTGTCGAAGAATCTTTATCTCTCTTACTGCTGTTATCGGAAAACCTTCTCTCTCATGATCAGTACGAACTTTCTTGAGTGCAACAACCTCGTCAGATCTTAAATCTCTGGCCTTATATACTTGTCCAAACGTACCTTCCCCACATTGAGCAATTATTTCAAATGAATCAACACACCGGTGTGCTTGCCTTAGTGCTGTTAGTTCTGGTGGAGTAGGAATGGCATCACTTTTAACAACACCAGGTCTTGTAAGGCTGGGTAGCAAAGGAACTGGAGAACATTCTGTTCTGTGTTTATCTTGAGATATAGAAGAAGGAGTGTGTGGTTTAGAGGAACCATTACTTGACACGGTATCTAGTAATGGAGTTGAGTTAAGAGATGAAATAGTTGAAGTTACATTGTGTATAGTTGGAGGGTGAGGAATGGGAGGAAGTGGAGGTTGTTCCTCGGGCGGAGGAGGAGGAGGAGCTTCAGCTGGTAGCGGAGGTAGATCCTCTGGTGGAACAGGAGGCAACGGAGCTTCGGAATCCATCTTTGGTTCTTTCGTGTGAGTCCTATTTTCATCTGTTGGAGTAGTACCATCAATTGTTTCCATATTTGACTTTCGATTGTTTTCGGTAGATATAATGGGCGGAGTCCTGGGTCCTGTCACTGACTTCTTTATGGGGTTAGATTTCCTTTTAATAATAGGATCTTCTTTGGTATTCATTTTATTTGACGTTTTTCGAAGTACTGGAACTCTGGCTCTTCCATGTGGATCTCTGAGATTTGGAGACAATGGACCTCCTCTTTCAGGTTTTGAGTACGATACTCTCTCATGACTCTTGGACCTCCTGGTTCGATTACCACGTCTATTGGGAGACATTCCAGGACTTCTCCAGCGACGAGGAGAGTGAGGGCTTCGACTTCTTCTTGGAGATGGTGATGGAGTTCTAAAACCAGAAGGAGAAGGTGAGTCTCTCCAGTATTTTGGACTAGGACTACGTCTTCTCCTTGGGCTCCAGGAACGTTGATGCTTTCTCTGATTTTGGCTGTGCCCACGCGAATGAGAGGGACTATAGTTCCAGTGTCTTGATGAAGAGTCACGAGGCTGTCTCCTCATTACATGAGGAGGAGGAGGAGGAGAGGGCGTATCATGAGGCCTTCGTCTTGGAGAAGGAGTATCATGAAATCTTCTTCTTGGAGAGGGCGAGTAATTAGGTTTTTGTTTTGGAGAGGGCGACTCGTAGTAAGATCTATGATATGGTGAGTGCTCTCTTAACTTGTGACCTAGGTAGGGAGAAGGAGACCGTGAGATACGAAAAGGTCTCCCTGATGACTTGTGATCGTATTTGGAATAGCTTTTCCTAAAGTTTTCAGGAGAGCGACTGATATGATGTTTATGTTTGACATAATCTGAACTGTAATGATGATAATATGAATTATCCTCAGACGAGGTAGATGATATACTATCATACCGACTAGGTAGCTGATGGTATTCGCCTTTCTTTCTATGGTTATATGACAAAGGCTCAGGTGATGGAGACTTTTGAGGGTACTCATGACTCTGTTCTCTGCCATCCGAATATGAGTTTTGATAACAACGAGGGACTGTTTTGTTACTGCTGCTAGTAGTGTGAGTATGGCTACCACTTGATGATTTATGGTGAGATCGTTTCTTGACCTTCTTGCTGGTATGAACAGCATCTGTTTCTACTGATGGTGAATGGTGATGTTTCTTGCGTTTAGCTTTATGAATAGTAGATGGTGATTTGCTATGAGATTTACGCCTCTTTGCTGATCTCTCTCCTGTGCTCTTACCCTTATGACTTCTTCCCTTCTCTTTGTATTTATCTTTGTGTTTGTCTCTTGACTTCTTCTCTTCTTTCTTTGATGACTGACTCTCTTTTCTTACTGACTTACTGCCATCTTTATTTACAGTGACAGTGATGTGAGAAGTGTTAGAGCTGGGGGTAATGGTAGACGAATATGGCTCCACTGGGACAGGACTCAGATTCTTGGAGCAAGGAGAAATGCTCTCCAACGTATCAGGGCTCACTGGTTCCATCACTGGCTTATCATTCGTGGTAGGACTAGGTGTGTTATATGTTCTCAAGTGTTCCAAAGCGTCTGTTGAAGCAGATCTAGTGACCGTAGCCACAGCTGTATCTGTATTTGTCGCCATTTCACTGTTTCTTTAGTTAGTGATGTGTCCTATGACAAATATACCTGTAAAGGATGGTGAATAGTAAGTGAATAAGTGAAACTGTGTACGACTTAGTGAGATGAAGGAGGATAAACAACGTCAGCCATAATTCTTTTTTTTTTTTTTACCTTCTCTGGTGGTTGAGTGAACAATCTATTTATAAGTAAAAAGTAATTTTGAAACAAAATATCCTAATTCAGCATTATTTTTTTAATTATGTTTATTAATTTTTATTAAAATTATTAAAATAGCTATGGCAGAAGAATTGCAATTAGCTACAAAAGAGTTCCAAAAAATGCAATCATTGCATACCAAGGTTGCTAAATATACATACTGTATGATGAGATAAATTCAAACATTGTTAATATCTCCTAGTTAGGTTTTCAGGAGGGAGTTGCAGAAGGTCACAAGTCGTCACTTCAAAAAGGTTTTGATCAAGGTTTCCAAAATGGAGCTAGATGCTTATTAAAATGGGGTCACCTATTAGGAGAAATTAAGTATGTTTGAAGTAATCATAAAAACCACATCCATTGTATAAACTGTTTTCTGGTTATGTACATACGTATGTATGTTCATATATGCAGTGTTGAAGATATCCACATACGTATATATACATATACAGTATATGAATTTATCTACAGGTCAGCAGTGTGCATACCATTCTTGGCAGTATAGCTGTTTAAAGAGTCGGATCTTTTATTTAATAAATATGAACTACTACTGTGTGTACATATAGTGCATTGAGACACATAATAATTCACACTACAGACACATGTATGTATTTCACACTACAGTGCATTCAGACACATATGCATTGAGATGTATTTCACACTACAGTGCATTGTGAACACACACTACAATACATTGAACAAGTATATGCTATAGTGCATTGTGACCCATATAATATATGGGTCACAATGCACTGTAGTGTGAAATACATCTCAATGCATATAATTTTTATGTCTCAATACCATGAAATATATATTTCATGGTATAGTGCATTGAGAACACATTCCAGTAAAGAAGGATTAACAGATATTGTGAAAGAACTTGACAAACTGTTAGAAGAAGTAAAGAAACTAAAAGGCAGTAAAACAAAACAAGTTGAATATACTGAAGAAAACACACAAAATATTACTAGTGATATCAATACACTGTTAAGAGAACCAACTGAAGATTTAGATCTTGTTAAATTACAAGCTAAATTTGATGAGGTGTTAGGACAAATTGAGATATAATGTACATAATTATGTGTTATACTGTATTGTGTGTGCATGTGTTGTATAACCATATTTATAATTATGTATGTACTGATGTATTTATGTATGTATGTATGCGTATATATGTATATACTGTGTATGTGTATGTGTATAGTCAATACATTTAATTATTGATTATAATATTAACCAAAAGATTCAAAATAACCATTACATAGTGGACACTGAATGAATTCAGTTAGTAACCATGACAACCAGTTATCTGTAAGGGTTAATTATTACCATGGTAATTCAGGTATGTATAATCTTTATTACATACCTCTACTGTCTTTGGGTATTTGAAGACATGCAGCTCCACATAGCGAACATATAGATTGTAAATGTGGTTTAGTAATTAAACACATTGTTATCACACATCGCTCTAAAAAAGAAATAACTTATAAATACAACTATTTTGTAACCAAGGTAACCTCATTATATTATCACATAGTGATGAAATATAATCACTATTATCTATATACTGCAGTGTTCTGCCCACACTGGTAGGCACTGGTCGGGAATAACCACCTCTCAGATGAATTAACCACCTCTTAGATATACACCTCGCAGATAATACATATACAGGCTACTGAGACAGAATTAACTATATACTGGATAAACAGCACTAAATTCATGTAAAATCCAACCACCACTCTAAATATCCTGGGCAGAACACTGATACTGTATCCAAGGCAATGTCATTGTGTTATATAGTTTTGTAACTGTGATGACTATATACTGTTATCTATTGTAACCACGGCAATGTCATTGTGCTATATAGTATTGTAAAACTATATACTGTTATCTATTGTAACCACGGCAACGTCATTGTGCTATATAGTATTGTAAAACTATATACTGTTATCTATTGTAACCACGGCAACATCATTGTGCTATATAGTATTGTAAAAGTTATCTATTGTAACCACGGCAACGTCATTGTGCTATATTGTATTGTAAAACTATTATACTGTTATCTATTGTAACCAAGGCAACGTCATTGTGCTATAGCTATTACCACATTCTGATGAAATATAATTACTGAATATAAACACAGAATCAGTAGATAAGTTTACTTACATACATCAGAGTTGTTACTCACTCACCCCAGCTATGTCCTTCGATACATTCATCTCTCTTGTAATTTGTAAAAATTACTTCTAAGTACAATAAAGTATGTACTATTATATGTGTACCCACGAGTGTGGATGATATATATGTGTATACCCATGAATGGATGAATGGTCAAGGGATGGGTGAGTGGATGAAATGAAGGGTTAATGGTGGATGAATGGAAGAATTAATGGATGAATGGATAGATGAACACATGACTACACAAATGGAAATACCTTTATTACAAATAGGACACAATTCCAAATTTGAATCAGGGACTGATTCCCGTACCTATATTACATGTACGGTATGGGAATGAGGACATGATGATTATAGCATTCTAACTTTGCTAATCAGCTGTTGATCGTTTTCAGTGACTAATGAACTATTCAAGATAACACATAATAAGTTAGTAAGAGAAACTACATCAAAATTATAATAAATATCACCATGGCAACACGAATAATTAAATATTGCTCTTACTTTCACTAACAGAATTTAATGATTCTTTTTGAGTAGAATAAAAATCAATAAATTTTTTAAGTACAGTTCTTGCGTGATCTACCATTAGATGTAGATCACCGCTAACAGTTGAAACTTCATTAGATGTAACCTTGGCAACCATCATTGCCTGGATACGGTAAATTAATATACACAATAATAATATACATACGATAGTCCCTAAATATTGTAATATTACATAGCTGATAATTAGAATATAATTATGGTACTTGATTGCTCATATATTGTATTTGTCGTATAGTCCTTGATAGAGGAAACTCTGGTCTCAATATTTCGTCCCATAACTCGGGGTTTTGTCTAAAGTATTCATACACATCCCAGGAACTTTCGATACCTATAAGGTTGTCAATGTTATATAATATTGTGTAATAATTAGGTAATACTTACATCCATTTTGTAAAGATTCCTTAAAGATGTGATCATGTGATCCCAATGGTATTAGTTGTAATTGACCTTGATGTTTAATTTTATTACAAGAAACTAAACTATGTGAACACAAGATAAAAATAATATACATACGATAATCCCTAAATATTGTAATATTACATAGCTGATAATTAGAATATAATTATGGTACTTGATTGCTCATATATTGTATTTGTCGTCTAGTCCTTGATAGAGGAAACTCTGGTCTCAATCATGTCATCTATTTATCCAAAATCTATCTGTCTATTTTAGCCATTCATCCATTTGTCCATCTGTTAATCTACATCAGAGGTTTTGATAACTTTTGAAGCTTGGGCCAAATTGGCTCAAAAATGGTTAGTGTGTGTGCCATTGAGAATACATCCTGAGCCAATTAACTAAGAGTTAATGCTGTTACTGACAATATAATCATAATTAACTGCGCCACTGGCCCAAAGAGAGAACTGTGCAGTGCTAAATAAGAAGCTCTATGGGCCAATGGTGCGCCATATGAGCTTATCAAAAACACTGATCTACATGTATTCATCCATCTATCTGTCCATCCGTCCATTGTTCCATTCATTCCATCCATTCGTCTATTTTAATTTCTTCTCACTTCACTCCAACAGCTGCAAACATTGAATTCTTTGAAGAAGATATTCCATGACAAGTGAGTGGAAACTTAGCAGGAGTCAATGCAACAGAGGTCACTGATATTGATACATCAGTCATGTGACATTCATGTGATGAGGTAGTCATGTGATTATCAACATTAAGCGACACAGGCAGAGAAAATGATTGCACTGTTCCATCGACTGAGCAGGAGATGATATCATTATTGTGTAATAGTGACAGGCCAGTTACAGGCATTGTATGAATTCCGTTAATGAGTGTGTATGGCAATGTGGATATCGAGGAAGAAGATGTGAGGATGACGGGAAGAATAATGATGTAGTGTGTTTTGTTGAAAATAAACCATCTCCATTTAAAAGAACTATCTCCTTCTTTGGCAACCTGTTTAAATAAGAAACCATTACGATTTAGCTTAATTACAGGGCCCATGTCATGTGACTAATAGCTCATTAATTACACTCATTACCTGTACTGTACTCCATGTCATGTGACTAATAGCTATCCCATCCTCATGAGGCCATAGTGTAAGAAGTGGGCGTGGCATAGAAAATAAAGTTGTACATAATGGTTCAAGAAATTCCCAATGGAGACAATCCACTCTACCACTTGTAAAACATATAGTCAATGTATACCCTAGTGATATATAATAATATACTTGTCAATACTTGAGAAATATAACTACTCTGAGATGTTCAAATGCTAAAATGTTTAAACTATCACTATTTTGTCATATTGTACAGTGATCCAGTCTTACAGATACTAGATTATATCGGCTTATGGTAGAAAATGGCTGAATAGTGATCACTTAAGCAGTAGTTTAAACAATTGATTTTGTAAACAAGTAGATATATGTTACCTAATATGGAAGTGTTCCATTCAATAGTATTCGGCCAATTACGAGATGAATCTGATATTTTAATTATATTTATTATATTAGGTGAAAGATTATCACTGTAAAAGAGAAGAGATGGATAGATTGGATGGATGGATGGATAAACGAATAGATAGATGAATGGATAGATAGATGAATGGAGGGAGGGAGGGAGAGATGGATGGATAAACGGACAGATGGATGATTGATAGATGGATGGATGGATGGAGGGAGGATAGATGGACTGACGAATATATGGTTGTAGATAATGCTAACATCTATCATACTAACACAGAATCAAAACACCACAGGATGAGGTAACCTCTTCTCACTGTCGTAGCTAATATCATACATTTTCCTCCAGTGGGTTTAGACAAACAAAATGGAAACCAAGAAAATGCTGTTACCGACTCCAATGCCTTTTTGTCAAAATATTCATTAACTTCCTGTTAAAAAGACTTCATTCAATACATACGTACATGTCTGTCTTATTCACATGTGTGTCTGTCTGTCTTACATCTGTTTGTGTACATGTATGTATGTCTGTTTGTCTTACAACACCTGTTTCTGTATGTACAATGTATGTATCCGTAATTTTACAACACCTGTAAAGTTTTTGACAACTTGCTCTTTACTGGTGTTTCAACTTCATCCATTTCTTCATCAGAGGTATTAAGTTTATCAATACAGTACTCAACTTGTGTTAATAACTCAATGAAATGAGACGATACATCAAATACCTAAAAATTAATCATATCATAAGAGAAATTAATAATGATGGATTAATTTAGATTAGAGCGGTTACGTTACAGTAATAAATCAGAATTCAAGTAAAGTAGGTGTGGCCAATTAATTAATTGGAGTGGGTGTGGTAAATACTGATCGATTCAATAATTTTGAAGTGGTCTGTTTATAAATAGATGTGACAAGTGTATATCCAATGTATCTATTTATACAAACTAAATTTAATACATGACAAATGATGTAATTTATAGACATATATCAAATTATTTAGTACAGGTATGTACGTACCATTAGCCATTTTGTCTCCATAGTAGATGGCGGAGAATAAATAAACAGTCGACCACACTTAGTGAGACAGGACAGTAAACATCTATATATGAAACAAATTAACATATGCATGGACAGACAGACAGACAATATGTACATACATCAAGAAATATTTGTATGTATGTATATAGAGGTGTATGTATATATGTATGTACGTATGTATGTACGTATGTATACGTGCATGCATGTATGGATATATGTATGTATGTATGTATGTACGTATGTATGTATGTACTACGTATGTATGTACTATGTATATATGTATGTATGTGTGTATGTATGTGTGTATGTATGTTTTATGTATGTATGTATGTATATACATGTATGTATGTATGTATGTATGGATGTATGTATATATGTATGTATGTATGGATGGATGCATGTATGTATATGTACACCATATAGCGCATGTACATCAAGCTACCTCCCATTTGGACCACACCCTTTAGGTGACCACTTTGTAACAAGAAATCCATCGTAAGAATTTAAACCATTCATTGACGGATCTAAGAATACACTCAAGTCATCCATTTCTGCAGTAGGGATTTGTGTTCTTGAACTTGATGTTATTCCATTAGTCATGGATGATGATGTTACTTTATCAGCTGTTGTGATGCTAAAAGGTACTGTGGAGTGTTTTGGCAATGTAGTGGATAAAAATGATGGGCCTTTTAAAGTCTGGCGTAACATTAAGAACACAATAGGAATGGGACTATTAATTATAACAAGTAGTATAGGAATGAGACTTTTAATTATAACATGAAAATGAAACCTAGGATATATATATATATTAAGGATACAAACACATAGATGACATCACTCGATGTTACAGCTATCCTATTGTCAGTTGACCATGTCACAGCATCACTGGCCGAGTTTGCATGTATAAGAGACACAACTGCAGTAGCCATTGTAAGAACACGTGGTAACCGGATATTGTTGTGTATCTCCGTATATCTTCCTCCCTCGTGGTACAACGGTACAAGATGGCAGATGATAGTGAGGTGATTGAAATTGATATAGCAGAATGGAAGAAAATGAAGGTAATAAAATATTGTTTGTTTTTATGAGATCAGAGGGGTAGACATATTTTGAGTAGTTATTTAATATCAACTGTTATTATAGGTGGCAGAACTGAGACAAAATGTTGGAGAGCTTGGTTTGGAAACTAAAGGAACAAAAGCTGAATTGATAGGAAGAGTTGAAAAATATCTGAGTGAACCAGGTATGATGAATTAACATGAAGATATAAATACGTACGTAGTCACATGATTTCCTTTGACGATAGAGTGAATAGTCACGTTACATTATAGTACATAATATTAATTATAATTTTAATATTAATTTGTTATAATTATAATTAATAGATGTTGATTTGCTGGAGGAAGATGAATTAGAAGAGGAAATTGAAGAAGAGGTACATACATACACACACATACATACATACGTGTACATACATACATACATACATGTACATACATACATACATACATACATACACACATACATACATACATACATACATACATGTACATACATACATACATACATGTACATACATACATACATACATACACACACACATACATACATACACATGTACATACATACATACATACATACATACATACATACATACATACATACATATATACATACATGCATACATACATACATACATACATACATACATACATACATACATACATACAGGAAGAAATTGAAGAAGCTACAGAGGAAGAAAGTCAGAAGGAAGAAGTTAAGAATTTGAATGGAGAGGATAACAAGAAAGATGAAACAGTAGATGAACCTTTAAAACCAAAAACTTCTGATGATCAAAGGTAGGAGGGTAAATTGTTGTAGGATGAAAGTCACATGATACCACACATGGTTGTCACATGACATGTCACATGGTGGTCACATAATTGTCTCATTCTTTAGTTCAAATTCAAAGGGAGAAAGTATACCAGTAATGCCTACAGAAACTGTACAGTTATCAAATCAACTTAATGCAGTTGAGGTATGTCATATCTTTCTATCTACATGTATAAGTATCTATATATGCACATATATATACATTCATGATATTTAGAAACTGAAAAAACGTGGTGAGCGATTTGGTATCTCGGACAATGCAACAGCCAAGAAATTAGCAAGAGCTCAAAGGTTGTTACATATACTACTATGTTACCATAGAAACGGATTAACGATATCAATGTTTTAGATTTGGGATCGCTATATCAGGTTATCAAGGATTGGGAAAAAGACCAGGAAACGCCCCTTCAGTGAGTATGATCATATGATTAATTATGCTAATATTGTAGTGATCATGTGACCTAACATGTGATCTATGTTTTAGTAATGGAGTATTTTCATTGGTTGATTTTTCCATGCACAGACTGAAGATGTTGAGAAATTGAAAAAAAGAGCAGAAAGATTTGGTTCAGCTGGAGGATCAACTATAATTAATAAAGTAATTATTAATATTTATTAAACAACGGAGACTTTACTAACAAGTAATATTAGATTCAGAGTGATGAAAAAAAAAGTAAAAGAGTGGAACGATTTGGTCTCTCAACGATAGATCTTAGTTTAAATGTAAGTAAATGACCAATGTCTATCTATCTATCTATCTATCTGTCTATCTATCTGTCTATCTAACTAACTATCTATCTAACTATCAATCTATCTATCTATCTATCTATCTGTCTATCTATCTAACTATCAATCTATCCATCCATCTATCTATCTATCTAACTATCTATCTAACTAACTATCTATCTATCCATCCATCTATCTATCTATCCATCCATCTATCTATCTAACTAACCATCTATCTATCTATCTATCTATCTATCTAACTAACCATCTATCTATCTATCTATCTATCTAACTAACTAACTATCTATCTATCTATCTATCTTAGGATAGAATGCAAAAAAGATCAGAACGATTTGGATTAAGTTAGTCCATATGTTTATTCAGTGGTTCTGGTAAATGAATTTTCTTAAATTTCTTTCTTTTGCCTTTTCTTTCTATATACATACAATTTATTTACAAATAAAAAGTTACTATAACTGAAGTATCGGAGACAGTCATGCAAACCATGTGATCATCACATGACTACACATCATTGAGAGGGGCCAGAGGGGCCAGGTGACCCAGTCTGACTAGGGGTTGTTAGTTTTTTAGGTTTGAGATAAGGATCTTCAGCTAATGTTATGACATCCGGTCTTTGTTCTTTTCTATACGTTAAACAACGTTTGATAAATGCCTAAAAGAAATAAATAAATTGTAATTATGCAAATGTAGAGAAGAAGTTATCATTAATGAAGCTATAAGCCATGAAGAAGAATCCATCTGTGTAAACTTGAGCTATTCAGAAACTTGCCATATTAGGAACTTTACATGTAGTGTTGTTTTAGTAACCATAACTAAAAACATTTTTGTGACTTGTAATTAATGATTAAATTACAGGTCTACTGTAATAACTATAATGAAACATATCCACGGGAGGAGGTATCAACAACAGAAGGTGATGTATATGTTTACATGTATGTCTTCTCTTGTGTGCTCAAGATGTCTTTCTTACTTTTGCTTCTTGAGTGACAAGTGGTTTTACAGGAAAATCAACGTCAGTAGCTCGTAACATAGTATTCTGTTCCAATATAGATGCTTGACTTAGATTATGGCCAAATGGCTAGTTAAAAAATAAATGTATTTAAAAAAAAATTCAATCCTCACATCACTCCATCTGTCTACCTTACGTCCATAAAGACATTGAAAAAATATTACTCCAATGGACCACACGTCTACCTAATGAGATGTGTGATATTAATATCATCAAATCTTTCATCACTCACCTTTGATGATATCTTTGGTGGTTCTTTACCGACTACGAAACACTCCGGAGGTAAATACCTAATTGATATAAAACGTATACATTTATCCATTTATAAACGATGCCATGTGACTTACCAATACGTTCCAGCTCCCTGTGACGTTAATTCCATACCATCAGGACTATCTTGTTCCATAATTTTACTTAATCCAAAATCAGTAAGCTTTGCTTCGTAACTATATATACCAGAACCCAGTAATATATTACCTGGATGAGATATATCATGTGACTGATGTGTCATGTGTTGACCATGTGACCTACCTGGTTTCAGATCAAAATGTATAATAGGTGGTTTAATTTCATTCAAATGTTTCAATGCACTCATTGACTGCATGACGATACTTTTAGCCTAATAAATAAATAATTAATAATTATTAGTTTAAATTAATGGGTCTACCTCTTTTTCTGGAATTGTCTTGTTTTGTTTTAGTAAAAAGTCCAAATCATTTCCAGTAACAAATTCCAATACAGTACAAAACCTAGGCAACAAATATGATGTGTACACATGTACAGGTGTGTGTGTGTACATGTACATGTGAAGGTATATGTGTACATGTACATGTTGAGGTGTATGTGTACATGTGAAGGCTTATATATCCGTGTACACGTAATTAAATGACGAGGGTTATGTGTTTACATATACATGTACTTAAATGAGGATGTGTGTACATGTACGTGTACTTAAATGGAGAGGGGGATGTGCGCATACTATTATATGTACATATTCCCTCCCTATTAGTACATGTACATGTATGCACCCTCCCATTTAATTGTACATGTACACACGCCCCCTCCCCATTTAAGTACATAAACATGTACACACATCCCCTCCATTAAATTACATGTACATGTATGCACTTACCCTCCACATTTAATTACATGTACATACATGTATACACACATCCTCCCTCCCCATTTAAGTACATGTATACATGTAATTAGATAAGAAGGGTACATTGTATGTGACTATGTGTACATGTAATATTCATACTCACGAATTTGGATCAATCTCAAAAACATCATATAATTTCACTATGTGCTGAAAAAGAGTTTATTAATAGTTAATTAACCAGTAGTTTATTAATTTGTAAAGTACATTACCGGATGATCAAGTTTCTTATGTATATTATACTCTCTTAACGCATGTCTGAGAAAAAGATGAATTGAAGAGAGGAGGAGGAAGAGATGGGATGAAGAATGATCAGAGGAATAAGAATGTGTTAAGGGGAGGAGAAGAGATAGTGGAGAGGAGTAGATGATAAATGGCAGAGGTTAAAAGAAGAGGATCATACTTTATGTAATTAGCTTTCTTGTCTTCTTTCCAGTCAGTACTGAGTTGATGAATCTTACATGCCACATATCTCTGCTCTTGTAAATCATATGCCTAGAGGAATTTATAGACAGACAAGCACATTAGTATATACAATATACAGTAGATGAAGTTTCTGGATAAACAGAGATACCTTGTGTACTTCACTGAAACCTCCTTTACCAATTAATTTGAGTAGAAGATAACGACTATTGAGAGTTGGGTGATCATTAAACCTAAGAGTGACATAGATAGATGGACAAATACATAGATAGATAAATAGATAGATAAATAGATAGATAGATAGATAGGTAAATGAATGGGTGGATGGACAGATGGGTTGAAGATAAACAGACAGATAGAGAGATAGATAGGTAGATGATAGATAGATAGATAAATAGATAGATAGATAGATAGATAGATAAATACATGTAGATAGTCGGATGGATGGATAGATGGAAAAGAATACCTTGAATTATCTTCTGCTGTTATTCTTTTTAATTCCCTGATATGTAAGTTTCTTTCTCTCTCTAACTTTTCCATTAACTGTGCCACATTAGCATCTTCCTGTTAACAAAACTAGTAAAACAGCTTTTAGTTTATTTCCAAACTACATTACCTTCTTCAGTGCAGCTGCTCTTAACTTTAAAATATCATCTTTCTCTTGATATTCTAGCATACTCATACTGAGTGAATGTGAACAATACAGTACATGTACTTGTATAAGTACATGTACATGTGTATATAAGTATGTGTACATATACTAAGTAAGTACACATACATGTACATGTTTATAAGTACATATGTACATGTACATAAGTACATGTACGGTACATGTACATGAATATAAATACATTGTACATGTACATGAATATAAGTACACATACATGTCTATACGTACATGTACACGAATATAAATACATGTACATAAGTACATGTGTGTATAATCAATGTCATTGGTACCTTGGTGTATGAGGTTTAGTAAACCCATCTCCATCTTGAGTAGGTGATTGTTTCCCTCCTTTACCTTTGCCTAAAAAAAACAAAAGATTTCTCGTTTCTCTTTCATCAATTTTCTCTATACCTGAGATACTCGAGGATGCTGCTGTTCTTTTTTTAGCTAGCAGTTTTCTTTGTCTCTCTAATTCCTCTTTTTGTTGTACGATACACGACTGCTGTTGAGAAAGTTCATGAAATGCAAACCCATCTGACCAGCTCTCAACGAAGTGAGCTCCTTGTCTAATGAGAAATGAATAGAAGAAATGGACAGATGGATAGATGATTGATGGATAAATAGAACGCATGGATGGTATTGCATGGATGGCATTAGATGCATAGATAAATGAATGGATGGATGTATGAGTGTATGAATGGATAGATAGATAGATAGATTGATAGATGAGTATACAAATGGATAGATGAATGAATGGATGGATGAATAGATAAATAGATAGATAGATAGATAGATAGATGAGTACACAAATGAATAGATGAATGAATGGAGAGATGGATAGATAAATAGATGGAGGAAGGTTGGATGGATATATAGATAGATGAATCGGTACCTCTGTGTAGTAAATCTTCCTAATCGTAGTTGATTCTTAACGCTTTCTTCTCTTTGATATTTCTGATCAGCAATGCACTTTTAAAAAGGTAGAATCCTTATTAATTAAAGCGATTCATAAATAAACACAATTACGTACCTTCTCTGTTAACAGCCGTTTTATCACTAAAATGCACTGGAAATAATTATCTTATGAATTGACCAATCAGATTAATTCATTATCCCATACCTTGTCTAGTTTGGCAGTTGTAATATTAAATTTCTCTTCACTTTTTTTAATATAAGATTCCAACTCTGTCACATGCTATTAATAAACATGATTGTTACTATAAATAACTACACAATACTATTAATAAACATGATGTTACTAGACATGATGTTGCTATAAATAACCACACAATACTATTAATAGACTTGATGTTACTATAAATAGTCACACAATACTATTAATAGACATGATGTTACTATAAATAACTACATGATACTATTAATAGACATGATGTTACTAGACATGATGTTGCTATAAATAACCACACAATACTATTAATAGACTTGATGTTACTATAAATAGTCACACAATACTATTAATAGACATGATGTTACTATAAATAACTACATAATACTATTAATAGACATGATGTTGGTATAAGTAACCACACAATACTATTAATAGACATGATGTTACTATAAATAACTACATGATACTATTAATAGACAAGATGTTGCTATAAATAACCACACAATACTATTAATAGACTTGATACTATAAATAACTACACGATACTATTAATAGACATGAGTTACTATAAATAATTACACAATACTATTAATAGACATGATGTTACTATAAATAACTACATGATACTATTAATAGACATGATGTTGCTATAAATAACCACACAATACTATTAATAGACTTGATGTTACTATAAATAGTCACACAATACTATTAATAGACATGATGTTACTATAAATAAGTACACGATACTATTAATAGACATGATGTTACTATAAATAACTACATGATACTATTAATAGACATTACCTCTTGCAATTGTTCTAAATCACCATTTTGATCTACTGATTGCTGTAACTTTGATATATCTTCTGATACAAGATTGGTCTTAGGAGATGAATAGATGTAATATGATGAATAGATAGATGAGTGGGTAGGATATAGGATAAATAGATGAATGTAATGAATACGATTAGAAGGATAAATGAATGGATAGATTGAAGGAGGAATGGATGGAGAAATGAATGGATGGATAAATGACTACATGATGAGTGGATAGATTAATCTTATATTACACACACATACTTGAGTCATGACATCTAAAGTGTTTGTATTAGCAAATGGTAATCGAGTAGCAGCTGTTCCTGGTCCCTTACTAGGGAAATATGCATTGATCTTCTTTGAGGGATCAAACTTCGGACTTTTACCTGTATTTGATAGATATCGTCATGTGATAGATAGTCATGTGATAGCTAGAGATCAAGCATATGTCAAGTATGTATGTGTCATCATGTGATAATAATGTGTCATCATGTGATATCATGTGACAGTCAAGTGATCAAGTACGTACATGTATGTGCCATCATATGACAGTCAAGAGATCAAGTATATGCTATCATGTGATATTCATGTGAACAAACCTGTTTTATGTGTACTGTTGTCAAACTCAGAGAGAGTTCTTTTTCGTTGTCGTCCTGCACGTAACTTATCAGAGTGCTATAACCAAACATACAATACAATTGTACATATATATGTACATGTACATATATAAGTACATGTACATATATAAGTACATGTACATATATAAGTACATGTACATATATAAATTACATGTATACACAATAATTATTATAATTATATAACTATGCATACATACATATATATATATACAGGGTTGTACATACATGTACATACATATATACATGGATGCATACATGTACATACATAAATACAGGGTTGTACATACAAGTACATACATATATACATGGACGTACAAATGTACATACACATACATGTACATACATATATACATGGACGTATATACATATATACATGGACGTACATACATGTACATACATAAGTGTAAATAATTAATAGACCTCATCAAGTTCCCCTGTACTGGATGCATTGCTAATATTAGAATCCATGGAATGTGTAATAGGCTAATAATAAGAAAGGAGGAAGTGAAGAAGTGATCAGGTAAGAAAAAGATGTTGTAAACATTGATTAATGAATTAATGAAGTTATTACCGCTCCAGGAAGTCGTCCCATAATTCTTGCTTCTAGTAATTCTCGTTTTTGAGGATCAAGATTATCTAATTCGAACGAGACACTATTTTCAGCTATAGAAATGTAAATTTGACATATCACATGACAATCACATGTCTCAATGAATATAATTAAATATTAATTTAATTAACAACATTGGGGGGTGGTTACCTTCCGTTTCATTAAAATTCTTTACATTACTAATTTTAAACATGTTATAACTCACCAACTGACATATCTAATCCACTTAGATTACCCATCTCATTTCCTCCTTGACTACTTTTGAGAAGGATTTCACTCTCGTCCCAAAGTTCTCCATCAACATCCATCATATAAACCTCACTTGAGCAACTGTCACTTGTGTATTAGAAGAGATTGAGATAGTATTTCACTAATTAAAAGAAGAGAATGATTGCCACTCCCCCCTTCATGGACAATTGTAATTCTAATTAATGCCCATCTATGCCACGTGGTGCAGTCTTTGGCATTAGTCTAAAAGCTACAAGGTATATAGACAGATAGCTATTGTACATATATATTTTCTCATTATATAGATGGTAGAATTAGGTGGAGTTGTTCAATTCTGTGATGGCACAAAAGGAAGATGTTTGGGTGCTGCTGAAGGAAGACAGGAGGAAGAAGTAGTGTGTTCATTCAGTACTGGAATGATAGCTGTTTATAATGTGAGTATATATTTTATGTATATATGTGTCTACATGTATATATGTGTCTACATGTATATATGTGTCTACATGTATATATGTGTCTACATGTATATACGTGTCTACATGTATATATGTGTCTACATGTATATATGTGTCTACATGTATATACGTGTCTACATGTATATATGTGTCTACATGTATATACGTGTCTACATTTATCGCAGGTAATTACGAGGCATTGTACAAAGAGTTGGCAGTTAACTAGCACTGATAAGATGAGCATCTCAGCGACCTTTGACCCTAGAATGGCTCTGTACGTTGCTGTTAAGAATGATAATGTAAGTTTGTAACTTGTCATGTGACTATCACATGATAATTTGCTGTTTAGGAGCTCATTACTTGGAAACATGAGGTTGAATGGTCGTCTGATTTTAATATTACACAAGTTAGTTATTTAATGAGTGTGGACTATATACCTATCTATCTATCTCATTCTGTATCTATTTCATAGCTAGCTCATCCAGTTCATTCTATGTTGTTCTGTCCTTATCTTTTGTCATCTCCTGACTCAACCCATTTTGCTGTTATTTACAAGAATAGTACAATTGAAATCATTACACTCAGAGAAGAAGAAATAGGAATAGTGGGTGTGGTCAGAGGGCAAAGAACAACAAAAAGAAGAAATATGAAGTACGGAATTAATTAAGATTTAGTTTGTATTAATGGGTATCTGACTTTCAACATATACCTGCATTGTCCAGTCCTAATATTGGATTATCAGTCCCAGTTCTGGTATTGGACTATCAGTCCCAGTCCTGGTATTGGATTATCAGTCCCAGTCCTGGTATTGGCTAGTCTTAGTTCTGAATTATCAGTTACAGTCCTGGTTTATGTAGTATACTATATAATTTCATTTCTACCTCCAGAGTGTATCGATCGTTATATTACACAAATGATGGACTATCGTACATTCTACTGATATGTTATCTTGATGTGGCATATTGTTGTATTCTCTATACTGTGGGTAGTGAGGAGATTAAAGAGATTTGTTGTCTACCAATTGAATCGCATGTATGTCACTTGATATGTGTACTACTTTGTGTATCTCTCTGTTCATATTATAGCAGCTTGGACAACTCCTCAACATAACACAAACGGAGAAATCACTTATTAGCACATGTATGTCATGTGATACATTCATACATATGTACATACATACATATACGCTTACATGCGTACATGTACACTTACATCCCACCTGAGGCAACTCTCATTTTTCATTTTTCCATTGCCTCAGGTGTCTGTCTTTCTTTCTTTCTTTCTTTCTTTCATCTCAGATAACATCATATATACATACATCATACATACTTACATACAATTGCATAGGGTCGTCTAGAGTTATATGCAAGACAGAACTCACAAGCATAATCCGATCATCAATGTTTAGTCTCCACTCACTTATCAATATTGATTCTGAAATTGATCCTCAAACCAGTTTTACTGGATTAACAAATATAGGAGACGATTATTTTATTACTGTCGTGCCATTTTCAAAGTGTTCATCGGAAATCAGAGTGTATGGGGTTAAATATTGTACATTACAAGCATCTATGAAGCTTGACGAAACATTTAAACCATGGATGGTAAATTGATGTATGTGGGTGTGTGTTAACTATATATTGCCATGTTTTAGCTCACTTGTTGCCGTGGTTACTTGTTTGTGTTGACTAACAATGGTGTAATAGCTACTTCAATAACTCTTACTGGAAAATGCTCATTAGCAACTGCCCTTGGAAGATTTGAAAGAACAGATGTACTTACAACATTTGAAGGAGGAGTAAGTCATGTATGAATCACGAAACTACATATTCTCTTCACCTTCATAGACGAGTACTGACAAAGAGGATTTCAGTTTTTTTACTGTCTCCTCTGACTTGAGGGATCAAATACAAATATTGGAGACATCACAGGTGATTCCAAATGTGATATTGTCTATATATGATTATATCTGCAACTATCCATACATCTCACCTCATTTAGATCGTTCCTGAAAGAGTAAATATTTGCAGTCAATTACTTAGAAATTCATCATCTCTACAAAATCCTTTGGTGCTTTCAAAAGTCGTACAAATAGCAAAATGTCTCCTTGGAGAGAAAGAGGTCGAGAGAAGGAAGGAACTTGAAAGTGATATGTGGTACCATGACGAGTTGATGGTTATGATTACGTCAAAAGTATTTCCTGTAAGGTATGTTTATACTCTGCATAACTCCGGATAACTTTGGATAACTCTGGATATCATTGCACAACACAATCATACTATTGTACAATGATATACATGTTCCATTTTTCCTAACAGCCTATCTGGGACCCTATTCAACAGGGCCTTGTATTATTCAGACTGGGTGAGTTAGCATTTGAATATTATATAGTACATTACTACATACATTAGAATATGATAGCAGCTGGTATAAAGACAATTGACTGTATACCTGAAGAGGTTATTGTGGATCTATTAGAAGCTGTATTGAGGTCAAAACCTATGTGTGTGTGTGTCTGTCTGTCTGTCTGTCTGTCTGTCTGTCTGTCTATATACATTTTACATATATTTTGATATATCAGATTGGCTGATAGCTTTAGTGTTGAAGTTGGCGATGAAATTCTATCTAAATCACAACTTCTGTATCCTAAATAGATGTATATATTTACATGTATGTATAGATAGATAGACTGTAGATATATTGCATTTCCTTGACATAAGAAAAGTTTGTATGTTCTGGCATTACCTAAAAATGATGCACTCATTCAGTACCCACTCACAAGATTATCACATGATATTGTTCAAGTTAGTCACATGATCAGTACTCAATTGAATGTCCATACATGATCTCTCTTAGTCGTTCTTGGAAATTCTGGATGAACAAGTGGATTGCAGTGTCCTGCTCAATTCATCTGATACCATTTTGAAGTATGAGGATCTAATAGACTGGATTAGTCTGGTTCTGGATACACATTTCACCAGCCTCATTCTCATTCCATCTGTGCGACCTTTGATTATTAGGCTAAGAGAGAAAATTCATCTTCAAGTTCTATTTCTATCACGTTTTTCAATACTTGGCGGACTGGATAGTTTATTAAAACAATCGAGTAAAACTAATGATAATAACTGGTTTTACAAACTGGACAGACTAGAAATCGATTTCTAGTTGTAAATGAAATAAAATTTTAGTGCGATGTAATATATATAATTCAAAATCTACTCAGTTATTTATATAAAATCTATTTAGTATTTGGAAGTAGGTCTACTGTTAATGGAAGGTAGTTTCCTTTTTTCTAGTGACATCTTTCTCTGCGTTAAAAGACCCATACTGGAAGTTTTAGATGACAAGTATCCTGGTATACCTCCAGGAATCGAGGGGAATGTATGCAAGTCAACTCTTTTTCTAATTGGAGATTCTTGATCCAAATTCATAGTCCATGGCTCGCTCTGTGTTTCTGTGGAATTTGAAATTCAAAATTAATTCAATTTTGTAAGTGGAAATGTATTTCTATTTACTTGTTGTTTGTGTATTAGTCATCCATCCCTGTCCAATTGCAGCTTCTCTGTGCTTCTGTAGGCTGCATGGTAAGGTAATTGAATAGTAATTATGACATTTAGTTTCAATGAAGTATTGTTTCTCACCTCAGTGATGGTAATCCAGCTTTCTCTGCAGTTTTCCAGTCATCAAGAAATCTTGGTGAAACTTCAACGAACTCAAAGTACTTTTGAAATATCTTGTACAACTCTGGCTCAGAACGGAAACGACTGCGAATCAATCTGGATGCTAAAGGTTGGTGGGAAAAGAATCCAATGGCTGCACTGGAAACCTCCTCTATAGGCGTGTTTCCCATTTTGAGGTTGTCCAGAAGAGGGGTAACTGCTCCTGCCATAATTGCAGCTGTTGGTATGCCTTCTCTACATCGTGCTAAACAAGACAAAAATTCCGTACATAATATTTTTGTGCTTTCTTGTGGAGATGAACACAGCTGCACAAGAAGTTTGATGCCATGTATGCTGACCTCTACATCTCGAGCTCCTGTTATTAGTTTTGATAGAATGATCAGCTGGAAGGCGGCATGGGCTTGAATTGTTTCATCCTGTGAGCTCAAAAGATCACCGAAATCTGCTAGATGTATTTTTCCATGAGACTTGATTGCCTCTAGTTTGTATGGATTGTTAAAAATGAAAACAGAGAGGGCATATCCTGCTAATAAACGAATTTCTTGATCACCAGATCCAAATAGTTTCAAAATAGGCAAATGAGAAAATCCTGATTGTTGATTTAATTTGCGTTCATTTTCAGGATGATTAAGTACAAGCTTAGCTAACGTACAAGCAGCATTAGCACGAATTAATTCTGATAAAGGTGATAGAAATAGAGCTGTAATAAATGTTATACCTCTTGCCTCTACAACAGCTTTCTGTAGTTCTGAATTGGCTACAAGACCAGGTTTTGTCAGTAGGGAGCTGAGTGTACGTAAAACACTGACATGGACTTTTTGTGAGGTTTTACAAATGAGTACTTCAACAAGTGGTATTAGACCTCCAAGTTCTGCTATGTTGTGCTGATTATTACCAAGCTGTGTAGCCAGTACTCCAAGTGCTTCTGAGCAAACAAAATCCAGTTCATTGTTACGAGTGGCAAGTAGATCTATCAAAGTATCAATACCCATGAAATTAGCGATACGTCTTCTGTTCTCTATCTGAGATCCAGCAACAGCCCAGAGAGCAGTTGCTCCACAAACCTTTACCTCCAAGTTAAGTGACTTCAATAAACGACGTAGCAGAGTCGTACATTGTGTAGATTCTCCTTGTAGAATCTTTTGAGCTTCGGGGCATCCTTCTGCTAATACTCGAATAGCACGGGCTGCGCTTATGTGAACTGAAATGGCTTTAGATCTGAGTAAGGACACGATAGGATGTATTATACCACCTTCTAAAGCTGCTAATTGGTTTCCTCGGCAACCATTCATTAGTGCCTATAGTAAGTGGAAAACAAGTCAAAATATTAATTGTAAAGTATAGATTTTAATACATTGTAGGCCCTTACGTCAAACGTTTATTTTCTGTATACCTTAAGCTTAGCATCCACTAAATGGATTTTTAAATGCTCAGATTTAGCATGCATTCATTTTAGCAAATTTCCAAGCCTAATATGCCTAATAAGATGATGAAATATATTTTTTTGGTGATGATTACAAGTAGGCTTAAGGTAGATCACACATAAGATACAGATACGTCTATTTCCTTACAGAGTCTGCAATTTAAATCATTAATATTTAATTAAGGATTTGTGTTGCGTTAACCACACATGTCAATCCACATTTATTAACACACAAATTGCAGTCCTTAGTTGATAATTACTACTTACTTCCAAACTGGCAGCTGCTGTTCCCTGGTGACACATAATAGGTGACTCTAACAGAGCTATTAAAGGCAGAAGGCCATTTTCTTCTCTTACTAATTCTTGGTTATTAGGATTGTCAATAGCAAGTATACCAATACAAGCCGTAGCATAGAGTTGGATGTCATCGTGAGGAGCCGACAAGAGTCCAATAAGTGACTTCATACAACCTTTACCAGCTATGTCAGACATATTTGATGGATTCAGTGCTAAATCACATAAAATGATACATGAGCAGGACTGGAGAGAATCATTCGTTGAAGATAAGTGTTTCGCTAGAATAGGTAGGGCATTAGCCTTGACTAGAGTAGATTTAACGTCATCATAATTAGAGATATCTGCTAGTACTTGCACAGACCGGAGTTGTAGTGCCTCTTGCACAGGGAGTTTTGCTAAATCCACTAGCTGGTCTACAGCTCCTAGTTTTAGAAGCTCTTTGTAGTATTCTACTTTCCATCGCAGTAAGGAGTCGAGAACACAGGTAGAGGCGTGTGGGTACTCAGAATGTGTATCTGCTTTGAGCATTTCAAACAGAATTTTCCAAACAGGTAAGTCTGGACTATCCAGTGTGACAAGAAACTGGAGAATACTCAAATGGTATTTAATAGCTGCTATATGAACAATATTTTGATTATCACTATTGCATACAGAAAGATCAGCTCCAAACTGAACTAAGACTTTTACTGTATCCAATCCACCATTCTGAGCAGCCAAGAGTAGCGGATTGGTTTTCATAGTGCATGTTGTCTGTATATCTACGCATGTTTTATCAACCTTTATTAAATGTGACACTATATAGTGATAGTTAAGGTATGCAGCGTGATGTACAGGAGCCCATCCCATACTGTCATATTTGTTATGCAATGCTGTGTGTTTCAATAAACAACATACAGAATCTATATCACCACTAGTGGCGGCTAGGTGAAGAGGAGCGGATGACATTGGCTTATCGGTGAATTGGTCAGGATCAGCATCATAGTGAACTAGAAGAGACAATATCTCTGATCTGCCATGAATAGCAGCATGATGAATTAAAGCCATTCCATCATCTTCGTTGAGTTTTTTAATTCGCGTTTTTGTACATCTTTTCAAAAGTGCAGCTGTAGGACCCGTTAACCCTTTCTCTATACAAGGAACCAGAGAAACATTACCTGTTTTCAATTTCGAGGCCTGTCTTGGTCCAAGAGGACGTCGGAGAAAATCTTGTATTCTATTATCTGAAATTGGGGCTAACTTAAGACACTGAGAACGTAGTTCTTGAACCATTGCATGGATACCACGAGGGAATCTTGGGTAATAGTCTCCAATTCGTAAAGTAATCAAGGTGTACGTTTTCTTGCCTACTGTGACTGTCATGGCTTCTTTCTCGTGTTTCAATCCCTTTGATAACAACTTCTCTTTCTTGCTTTGTAGATCTCCAGACAGGTGATCAACTTCAATCTGTTGTTTATGAAACACAACATTCCCATTAGCACTAGTATAGTGATCCTCAGATGTATAAGGCGACCAATGCGATGCTTTGGAGGGAAGGAAAGGCGGGATCTCACGTTCTGTTTTCAGTAAATCGGAATTCATTTTTGGCTGGAGTTGACTGCAATCTATAATCTTATGTTGCTGTTTCAAAGTGGCTAGTAAGTGTATTAAAAAGGAGGCAAGCTGCAATAATTCGATGTCATGAGCAATGGAACTTTTCTTGGTGAGTTGATTCTTCACAAATTCTCTCTGCTTCTGCAAGTATACATTTAGATGTGTATAGATAGCTTGATCATCGACCTTACTCATACCAATCTTAACACTTGAAATCACCTCGGAGGAAGGATCAAAAACGATAAGACTACCATCTTGTTGAACTGACTGTTGCTTGACGAGTAGCCCAAGTGAAACTTTGTCAAGGTATTGTAGAAACACATCTCTGCTGACATGATTAATATGTCGAGTCATATCTTCTCCTGTACTAAGACGAGTTGTAAGTTGAGCGGCAGCTAAATGGTGATCAACATGTTTTGAGGGGTACCTATGAAACATGTCTTGTTTCTCTGTATACAAATCTGGACCTAATTCTTCATCTTCCTCCATCTTGATCATCCCATGCTCTAGGTATACATTTTTCAATCCCATTGGGGCTGTCTTACGCCATTTCTCATTCAGTCGAGCACGTTTTTCTTTTTGGGGAATGGTTTGCCCATGTAACAAACTCTTGATGAAGTAATCTACTGATAGAAGAGTTTGACCAAGAAACGTATCTGCATAAGCCGAAGAAACAAAGCTCATCATACTATCATCATAGTTAGACTCTAGACTAGCAGATGGAGTTTGATTGAAGACATACATTCCTTCCACTAACTCTTGCACCAGCTGGTGAAGCTCCTGAGCTGAAAAGGATCTTCTTGAAGGAGATTCTGTGATGTGAGGTACAGCAATCACATAGCAGCCATCTTTATCTGGTGGTGCTAATCCTAATAAGCAAATAAATAAATATATGATTATATATACACAACACACATACCTTGTAGTAAATGAGGAGGCTGGACGTTTTGCTCATCTTTTCCTGGGCACAGGAGCCAGTCCGAGTTAATTAGAGCAGCAGCATGATACAGTAAAGACTTATCTACTTTTTCAAAATACTGACTGGCATGTTTACCGGCTTTTGCAACTTCTTCTGCAACTTTGTTGCTCATCTTACTTGCACTCCACCTGCTGTTTACCAACTTGCATAGCAACCAGCCCCACCTTTAATTTAGTGCGCGATCATTAATTTTATATGAAATTGCAACAATTCATATTCATACTGGTCCTTCAACTTGAAGACTAATCTTTGAGTCTATATCCTGCAATAGTTGTTGAGAGTGGTCAAACATCTCCTTTTCATCACAATCTAACTTCTTATAAAGCTAAAATAAAAGAAGTCACACAATGAATATGTAAGTAACATTAACTTTTTATATATTAGCTCAAATAACAAATGTTATTCTTGAAAAGAATGCGTTGGACTACCTTTGCCCCTAAATGTGATTATCAAGAATAATTATTTATTCCATTATTACAGTACTGAGAACACAATACAAAAGTATCTCTTTTGAGCGGCTCTTGTCATTCTAACTACTCACTTTGATTACTTTATCAAGACTGCACTTTGATAAAGAAAAGTTGCTGGTGAGAAAATGACACCATCCCATCAGATACCACACACCAAGTACTTCATCATCATCTTTGATAAGTCCCTCCAATACCTGTTGTGCTTTCTAAAACAATAATTATATAATTATACTGCAATAAGTGAAAAGTTTTTTTGTGTTCTGGTGGAGTTTGTGATAAAGCACAATCTAAACTAAATTAAGAACACCTCCGGATAATTGTTTCTCCTAATAACTACATTTGTATACAACCACTGAATAAACCCGAATTCTTCCACTAGTCCCAAAGTCACATGTCTTTATAAGATAGTACTGTACATAACTACATCAGTTATGAAGCAATCCAACACACACATATGCACAGACAATGTAATTCACCTCGTATTGTTCCACTTCTATTAGTAGCTTGGCACATGTTATTCTAGAATAATACGAAGGAGTTTCCACTCCACCTATAAGCTGTATATAAGTATGTGTTTGAATCTATTTGTTATGTTACAGATATGTACTTGTGAGTCTTGCTCTTCCTTATTCTCCATTTGATCAGGTAACCATAAGCTGATTCCTTGTAATAATAAAGAACAAGCTTCCTAGATATAAAAAAGTCAATTGGTACGAAATAGGATTAGCAATTAATATTTACATCTACACAGATCGTACAAACCTCATTATCGCTTTTACTTAGTAGATAGTTGGCTTTAGTTTGGTAAGCCTCAGGATTGCTGGGACAACATTCGATAGCTTTTTGACAATATTTATAACATAGTTCATCTGCATTCTCACTAAAACTAAGAAAATGTTTATGATGATTCTATTAATAGCAACAAGTTGAGAATAAAATTTCTATTAATAGCAGCTAATAGTTCTATTAATAGTAACGTGAAATACACTTCTATTAATAGTAACATGTTGACTTATGTACACAGTAAATCAGTAACAGTTCTAATAATAGTAACATGTCAATTAACAACGCATTAATAGTTCTATTAATAGTAACATGCTGATTAGCAGCAGTTCTATTAATAGTAACATGCTGATTAGCAGTTCTATTAATAGTAACATACTGATTAGCAGTTCTATTAATAGTAACATGCTGATTAGCAGCAGTTCTATTAATAGTAACATGCTGATTAGCAGTTCTATTAATAGTAACATACTGATTAGCAGTTCTATTAATAGTAACATGCTGATTAGCAGTTCTATTAATAGTAACATATTAATAATAATATTAGCAGTTCTATTAATAGTAACATAATGCAACCAGTTATTAATAGTAACATCTCATTAATTTTAGTTCCGCTATACAATTACCAACACGTATATACCATTCATCTGTCAAGTAGATCTCAGCTAGACTGCAGTAAGCACGGGATAATTCTACAGAAGATTTTGATGTATTTGTTAAATCCTTCTTCTTACTTTGCTCTCTTGTCATTATTTCAATCCCCTTTTGCAAGTATGTTACAGCTTCTTCTCCACAAGTCATCTGCCCAAGATATAAATATTTTGTTGATCCAGAGTGTGGTGATAGTTTGACTGCTTTTTTAAAATAGTGGCAAGAAGTTAAGAATAAAATTGTCACGATTATTTGTAGTACAATTTGTAAATGTCCTATTTATAAATCTATCTATCCATTTATTATGCATTCATATTCAATAATAATTACCCCAGCTATACTGAATAGACTCTACATTCCACATCATTTGCATACAAAGAGCAGCATAAAATTTTCAAGAGAAAGAAAGTGTGGCAGGAAGGAAAGTCTTGCAAACATTGTAAAATACAGGCTGATATGTTGAATTAAGTGTTACACATGTGAATAGAAACAGCTATGGTTTCTTGTCATTTGCAGTCTTATTTTCCAAACATACTCCAGCTGTAATTGGACTGTATTATATATGCAATGGATATTATTCTATATGCTAGTATCCTCAGACTCCTTCCTACCTCTTGAGAATGGGGCAACAAAACACAATTACATCAAGTTTATAGTATGAGGATATTTTGTATGACTCATCTACTAGTCCCGTCTCCAGCATTACCATCCCAGCTGTCTCTAATACACGAATATCATCTGGTGATAAATGGAGTGCTTTCCTGCACAATTTTACTGCCAAATCATAATCAAATTCATCAACGCACTGATGTACCTGCAGATCACATGATGATCACATGACTATACTATGTAACATGAATGGATTGCTTGCTGCAGATTGTGACAAACTAAGAACACAACAAACCATATTATTTGCATGACAGTATGTAGCTACGTACTTTCCCAAGTATTTGATGGATTAACAGTTTTTGCTTTCTTTTTTGTTTTCGTATACATTTTTCCAGTAGTCTTTGTTTTCTCCGGAGAAGTCGCCTTTTGTTTACTATTGTGAAACGAAATAAGATAATAATAGTATTATATACAACAATTATTGTTTTACCAAAATTTAATGAAGACATTTTGTGTAAACACGTGGGACATCGTCGGCGGACGTGACCGCTTTCACGTGGGCGCGGCGGCGGGCTGGTCGGAAGTACGCCTAACCGTTTCTCTTTGGAAACTGGCCTCCGGATATTACTACTGTATGTAAGATGCCAATTTGGTTGAAAAATTTCCAGAGTAAAGTTTTCTTCAATGAAAATTTGCTCAAAATGCACTGTTGTTTTTTACTAAATGCATTTGGAACTGGTAAGTATGATATCAGTGTTGTGTGTGTCAGTACTCGAAGAATTCAACATTTGAACAAGACATACAGAAGAGATGATACACCAACCGATGTGTTATCATTCCCTTATCATGAGGTGGATATTATACACACATCAAATTCATCATTGTCAATATACATATGTACATTATATCTTGTACTTAAAGCAAAAGTTTCAGCACAATGTTTTTGGTACCATTTAGAACATTGAACCTGGTACTTTACCTAGTCCTGAAAGACAATGTGATTATAATCTTGGAGATATTATACTAGGTCTACCATATATATATCAACAGTGTCAAGAAGAAAGAGTACAGCTGGTACACAGATTACCGGTAATACTATACTGACTAGCTCAATCATTTAATATATTACATATATATACCAGATACTAGTGACACATGGAATATGTCATCTATTAGGTTACGATCATAAAACCCCAAAGACCACAAAACAAGTAAATAGAAATCAGAAACCGCTATCATTCATTATATTATCTTTCTTGGTAGATGATTTCCAAAGAGTATTCGATCCTAACAAATTACAACAATACATTCGGTACTAATTTGAAACCATTAACGTTTCAGTGATGAATATATAACAATAGCCATAATCACAGGCTTTAATTTCATATTGTAACACACACAACACAATACAAGAATCTAATATATGACGACAATGTAATAAAATAGTTTTAGTGTTACAAAGGTACATGAGAGAATAAATATGATATTGATTCACAGTTATGTGTACGACGTACTGCTTCACCAAGAATATTACTGACATCAATCTCCTGTAGTAAGTAAAGACAAAGTGCAGAGAGATAGTACTCAATATTGTATCAATTTGTAAACATTTGCTTTAGAGATTTCGTGAAGAACTAATATATTGTATCATAGAATGTCAAAAAATTTTCAAATTACAGTCAGTTGTTGTACACGTGGCTGCGGAAAAACAATGACTGTTCTAATGAGCGAGCCATTGGATCACAGACAATCTATGCAGTTTGAATCACAAGAAGTTGTGTGTATAGTTATTCGAAAGGGGAAAGGATGATACAATTTGCATAATATTAATAATATTACCACCTTAATCTTTGAACATATTTCCATCTTGTCTTGTAGTGGGACAGTATTTGTAGCAACAACTGCTTCAAGATCTGATGCTTGGATTTTCTCGATTGCTGATCCTGACAATATTCCATGAGTTATTATTGCAAAGACTCTCTTAGCACCTGCTTCTTTCAATCTGGAAAAATGCATTTAGAAGTTATGGGTATGAATCTTGCATGTATAGTGTCTGAGTCTCATTAGTTGGTAACATGGGTCTGAGTCTCATTAGTTAGTGACATGTGTCTGAGTCTCATTAGTTAGTGACATGTGTCTGAGTCTCATTACTTGGTAACATGGGTCTGAGTCTCATTACTTAGTGACATGTGTCTTGAGTTCCTTACTTTGAAGATGCTAGTATTAGAGTTCCACATGTATCAGCCATATCATCCAATAAAATGGCTGTTCTCCCACCCACATCACCCACCAAAACCATTGCTGCAACTTGATTGGCTACCTTTCTCTGAAAAAGGCAGGAACATGAAATAAATATTAGTAACTTGTGTATTCTATATCTCACTTCTTTGTGTATGAGAGCAAATTGAACATTGAGTCTATCGGCTACGGCAGTTACCCTAAACATTTATAATTATATTTAGTATTGTATTTATAGTTACATACCTTTTAGCTCCCCCTGCATCTGGAGAAACAATGACACACTCTTTCCAGTCATCAATATTCTCCTTTATCCACTTCAAAACTTCTGGTTCAGCATATAAATTGTCCACAGGAATGTCAAAAAACCCCTAGTATTTAATACTGCGATGTACTGACCTCATTTCAGTAGTTTTTAAATTATGTAATATGTATGCAAAAACCTCAAGATTTCGGATCAACTGACAAGAACGGCACCTAATTGATATTCATGACACTCATGTATTATATAGATAGTTGGAAGAGTGATGTAGTATGAATATTAATGAGGTGCCGTTCTTGTCAGTTGATCCATACACTAGAGCTGAATAATATTGCAAATTACTTTTAATATACAGTCCCCACCCCCTGTCATGTTTTCATAATTAAGAATATAATTTATCAACCATACAATTTTTGGGAAGTTCCCTTTACAAAGACCATTGAGCTCTCCCCATGTATAATATAAACCTGTATTTGAGAAGCATGTAGATCCATAGTAATAATATGATCTGCTCCAGCTACTGATAGCATGTTAGCAACCAATTTAGCTGATATCGGAGCACGACTCTATATAGAGAATGAGTATGTGATAGCTGAAGTAAAAGAAGAGTTGTATACCTTGTCTTTTTTGTCTTGTCTCGCATATGGGTAACAAGGGATGACAGCTGTTACTCTTATGGCTGAAGCAATCTTGCATGCATTTATCATAATGAGGAGCTCCATAAGCATGTCATTAACTTCACCGGAACCACTCTGTACAATATACACATCTTCACCACGTACACTCTCTCCAATCTCAACGCTATACAACAAGATCACAAGAGAAAGAGCATTGACCACACCCACAACAGTAAATTACATTTATTGTCTTTCTATTGTTCATTTGTAACAAAACAAGTTTGACCTAATCAATAATCACACAAGACAAGATATTTTGAAGAGAGTTACTTAATGTTGTGACAAGATACAAAATATTATTAGTAAATTGCTAAATCATATATATATATATATATAATTATATATATATATATATATATATATACCTGGTTTCTTTATTTGAAAATTTCATCAAAGTCACCTTTGATAGACTCAGTCCAAGACGAACAGCTATTCTCTTGGCTAACTCTGGATTGCTGTTACCAGCAAAAACTTTGATGTTAGGCATCTTTTGTGCATGAATAGGAGGAACACCACTCCAATTACCACGTGCAATAGTGCCGCCGAACGATCCACATTTAATTATTTCCAAAGAAATCCGGAGAAATATACGCGCGGACAATTATTGGTTCTATATCCGTATATGTCTCCGTATACCTATGGTCATATGCTCTTATATCTGGATTCTCTGTGCTCAGTTTAGCTGTGAATTTACGTAATAATAAAATGGATATTTTTAATGCAAATAAGTTGGTCATGAAAGCAGAACAATCCATTTATCAATAATCGTACATGATTATAAATGGATCATCATACCACACTAAAATTCTTGAGGAAAAAAGGGAATCATAAACATTTTAAAGTAGATATAAAACTAATATTCAATGTCATGTAACGTGATTTATGTTTTATTTTCTTCACAAACACTAAAAAAAATACACAATTCTAATTTTCTAATTAAAAATCAATCGTACTTTTCAACTTCCTCCACATAATTAGCAGGAAATATTCCAATAACGCCATTAAGATTTCCTTGCCACCAATCTTCATCAATCTTCTCCGTCACAAAGATACTGTCTCCAGGAACAATGGAGAGCTCATCAGCCTGCTGACCTTGATAATCATACAGTACCTCACACCTGCAAATATCTGCATTATGAAAATGATTATATGAATGGGATAGCAATAGATGATGGATAGATGATAGATAGATCATATAAACGATGAATAGATGATGGATAGATGATAGATAGATCATATAAACGATGAATAGATGATGGATAGATGATATAGATAGATCATAAAAATTATGAATAGGTGATGGTAGATTATGCTTACAATGATAGTCACTTTCATCAACACCAGGTTCTTCCTCATTATACTGTGGATAGCTATTTCGTGATTCTAAAAGAGTAACTTCATTATCAAGGCAAAGCATCATAATATAATATATAGTATATGCAATATTGTTTTATATCACAGAATGCACACACACACACATGGTCAAATAAATTAGAGCTCTACAATGTGCAGGATTATATTAATCAGTGCTCGAAATAACGTCCAGCAATTGGCCATTTCACATCTTTCTCTGGAGAAAATTGCATTTAAGCACATTCATCTAACAGTGAGGTTAATTATTAGTCAAGAGCAGTCATGGCCTAGTGGGTCACTTCTATATCTCATAAGACATAAATGCAGATTTTTGAGACTTGCTTTTTTTTTCTGGACAAAATGCTTGTTTTGTCCAGATGTTTCTGCTGGATGCTTTCAAAAACTAGCACTAACATTTCTGATGGTGTGATTTTTCTATAATTGCTTATAGCCGCGATTATATAGTCTATTACTATATAACACGTGGAAGTATAGAAATGATTACAATAATGATGATGATTACTATTACAGCTCATACCTTCATAAGATGGTAAACTGGGTTTACGAGTACCTCCAGTAGCTATATAAGAGAACACAAGTGCATATATGATTATATAAATAACACATATGTCTTTCTCATACAGTGTACTTATTATAAAACTCAAAGAGCATTGGTTACAAAGCATGTCACTAAAATGTACTGCTAACGACTTAGTTCTTTGTCTATCCTGATTTCTAATAGTAAAACTTGAGAAAATGGCATCCATTCTCAATAAAAATTACTGCTAACAAAAATTACAATATTAATTGTGGGTGTGTTCAGCAAATGCAAAAAAATCGCTAAACATCCATACCATAGTTAATATAGGAAGATATGATAGGTATGTTGTTTGGGAAACTACTGGAGGGAATTCAATATTTAAATGTAATGAACATCATACATTTAGATTTCAAGCCACAAATATATTTTCCAAATTAATACTTTCAAATTTTAGACATAATTGTATTGATAAATTATATATTTCTCATCACACTGTATATACCTCCTTTATCTGAAGTTGGTGGCTGCCATGCAGTAAAGCCCTGTGTCTGTTCCTCTAATTCAGAAATTTGATTAATAGGTACACACAATAGACTCATCACTTGACCCTGTGTTATTGTAGAATCCAGTGACATTTGACACTCTACTGTTCATCCATTCATCCATCCATCCATCCATCCATCTATTTATCCATTAATCAAATCCATCCATCAAATTATCTATTTATTCATCAATTCATTCTTCCATCTATCATCATATACTGATCATACAAACCTGTCTATCACGTCTTGTTGTTATAAATTCTGAATATGGAGAATCTGGTGAAGGTAGAGATGACAGTTCCGAACGAGCGTTCAATAATTTGAAATGGTTAGCTTTCAACATATTCAACATAGCATTTGCATCTATTAACTGTCTTGTCACATCAGCAGCTCCTTGCTCATCAATAAAATCTGGTGTTTTTTCATAAGCTACTGAAAGGGTTTCAACTCCTAGAAGAGTAATGTAAGGAAGAGACAATGAAGAATTAAGTAGAATATTGCAGTGACAGAGAGAATGCTGTTATACCTTTCTTTTCTTTTTCTTTTCTGTCTATATCAACCTCCAGGTCTTGAATTTTTCTGTCCAAGCTTGACTCACGTCTTTCAGAATTCATGCTATTGTTAACTTCTTCTTCCTGAAAAAAAGATAAGAGTCCATTCATCTATCCATCCATCCATCCATTCTTCTATCCATCCATCCGTCCATCCATTCATCCATGATCAATCCATTTATCTATTCTTCTATCAATGCATCCATCCATCCATCCATCTCTCTCCTCTTATCAATAGTATACTAACATAAGTGTCCAGAAGCAGTTGTTCAGGGTTGTTTGGCCCAGTACCATAATTCTGACACAAAAATTCTATATCTCTATCAGCAGACACAAGATTAGCTGACTCAGTTAACTCGTCACAAGTCTAATTAAAACAATGTAATCAGTAGAGGTCAAAGGTCATATTGAAACAAACCTCTTGCAAAGGGGTCACTATTGACAATAAGATTTGACTATATTTCTGGAAAATGTCAGTTAGTTCTTCCAATCTGGTGTGTTCTAGGCTCTCTAAATGACGACAGCATCGATACATGGATGATTCCCAACAAAGCCGTGTTTCCTCGGTCTTAATATTAGAATCCTTATATTCACGATCTATATTGAGAGGAAGAGGAGGAGAAAGAGGAGAAGGAGGAGGAGACGGAGGAGGAGGAGGAGGGGAGGAGGGATTGAACAGTGTAAGTAATAATAATGAAGATGAAATAAATTACCAGATTTTAGTAAAGATTCTTCTGATTTTCTACATTTTTGATCCACCTAACAAGAAATTGATGATTATAAAATTAAGAATCTATAAGATGATTACTTTAGCAACTTCTTTTTCAGTCGCAGTACCTCTTCTGCGCAAGACTTCAAGCTGGTCAAGAGTTTGTTCTAATTCACGACAACGAGAATGTGCGGTACGTTTATACTAACAGAAAAATAATGAAGAAAATTAAAACATGGACTAGCATGGATGGATGGATGAAAGGATGAATGGATGGATGGATGGATGAATGGATAGATAGATGGATGTATGGATGGATGGATGGATAGATGTATGAATGGATGGATGGATAGATGTATGGATGGATGGATAGATGTATGAATTGATGGTTGGATGGATGTATGGATGGATGGATGTCTAGATGAAGGATACATGTAGATAGATGCATGAATGGATGGATGGATGGATGGATGTATAGATGGATGGATGTATGAATGGATGGATGTATGGATGGATGTATGTATGTATGGATGGATAGATGGATGGATAGATTGATGTATAGTTAAGTTGTACATAATGGTGATGGTAAAGAGTCATTATAAACATTTTATCAATAGACTAACTTTCAACTGATCAGAGAATCTATCTTGATAAGTTTTCTTATTCCTCTCAACAGCTTGTTCTAACTAATAAATTACACATAGTAGTTAGGTTATAATTATTTGCACAATAATAACATTATAGTAAAAATACCAACTAAACAACCACTTCACAAATGATGATATGTACACATACATACATACATACATACATACATACATACATACATACATACATACATACATACATACATACATACATACATGCATACATACATACATACATACATACATACATGCATACATACATACATACATACATACATACATACATGCATACATACATCATGTGACACAGTGATTACACTTACAGGTTTTCTTTGTCTAATCTTGTTCTCAAGAAAGTTTTTTAAAGGAGTGTAACACTGCTGTTGTAACTCCAGCATTTGGTTTCTTTGTGAGAAATATGACAAGCAAATAAATCCAAAATGTGATGAATAGATGAATGAATGGATGCATGGAAAGGATAGATGAATGGATGTGTAGATAGATGAATGGATAGGATGGATGAATAGATAGATGAATGAATGGAAGCATGGAAAGGATAGATGAATGGATGTGTAGATAGATAGATAAATAGATACATAATTATGTAGATAGATGAATGAATGGAAGCATGGATGGATGAATGAATGAATGGATGCATGAAAGATATGAATGAATGGATGTGTAGATAGATAGATAAATAGATACATATGTAGATAGATGAATGAATGGAAGCATGGAAAGGATAGATGAATAGATACATATGTAGATAGATGAATGAACAAAAGAATGGATAGAAATGAATGAATGGATGCATGATAGATATGAATGAATGGATGTGTAGATAGATAGATAAATAGATACATATGTAGATAGATGAATGAATGGAAGCATGGAAAGGATAGATGAATAGATACATATGTAGATAGATGAATGAACAAAAGAATGGATAGAAATGAATGAATGGATGCATGATAGATATGAATGAATGGATGTGTAGATAGATAGATAAATAGATACATATGTAGATAGATGAATGAATGGAAGCATGGAAAGGATAGATGAATGGATACATATGTAGATAGATGAATGAACAAAAGAATGGATAGAAATGAATGAATGGATGCATGATAGATATGAATGAATGGATGTGTAGATAGATAGATAAATAGGATGGATGAATGAATGGATGTGTAGACAGATGGATAAATAGATAAATAGAATGGATGAATAGATAGATGAATGAATGGATGAGTGGATAGATTGATAGATGTATGGATGCATGACACATATATTATGTAATTATAACTTGTAAAAAATGTAAAACATTTGTAACAGTCATGACAAGTACATGTAATTTATTAACTTAGCAGAATACCTACACACACACATTTACATGTTAGTAAATGAATGAGAAGTTAAATAAAATATTGTTTTTTGTTTACTGTACATTAAGAATGCAAACACTAACCGAACATCAAAGGTTATATATATATAAACACTAATGCATGTATTCTTCATGTAAAACTTCATCCATATTAATCATTTACAAACAAATGAGAGTGTTATTACGTTAGTTTCAAATTGGAATAATAATTATATCAGTAATTTTTCATATAAGGCCAGGATCACCATTTATAAAAAGACAGCAAATGACATGATATGTATGTACATAACTTTATGTACATGTGTAATTATAAAAACAAGTACTGTTTGTATAAATTCTGAAAGACTACTTTAAAACAGTTTGGGATTTTTTTGAAATTGGAATATCAGATAATGTTACAATTAAGCCCCGCCCTTTTTAATTATATATTCAGTCCGTTATCAATGCTTACGTACTTATGCATCTCAGCTTCACTTTCTAATGATTCCACGAATTTGTCCCACACTTCACTCAGAGACCTGTATATGTATATATATATATATATATATATATATATGTATATATTGTAAATTCTTGTATATTTTAGTATACCTACCCAACAGTTACATGCATTTTGTAAATTTTTGTGTATGTTAGTATACTTACCCAACTGTTAGTGAATTAGCCTTTTTTGCTTTCTTTGACAATTGTAGCAAATTATTAGTATACTTCTTCTCCATCTCTGATCTTTATATATGAATATTATTATTAGAATTAGTAGAAACATACAGACATACCTCTCGTGTAGAATCGACATTACTTCTTTAACAAAGTCGCTACCTTGCTTCATGAGGCGACGTAACTCGTCAAAACCATTTTCAGACTATAATATATACATACATATATATATATATATAATCATATATCATATTATATATAAATATATTTATATATATAATTTTATATAGATGTTATGTGTGTATTTGAATTACTCTAGCATGAAATATGAAATTTATTATAATTATATATAATACCATTCTTACCCAGAAATTATCTTCAAACATTTGGTATTGTACTGACATTTTATCGTCTCTATTGAACTAGGGGTAGCTTGAGGAGCTGAGCCCTATGAAAAAGGGAATACAATTGATTATAGCCACACCCTAGAAGAAATCAGGCATTCTTAATTAATAGACTATTTCCGGCAGCATTCCTGTCAGTAAGTGAAACTCCACCCTATTTTAGTTTCCATGTGACTCTGAAACTGCAAACTGAACATCTTGCAAATAAAGAAAAGAAGAAATCAACTTAAATGGAGTAAGTTTTGAGTTCTCTAATGTCATATAATAATTTTATTATTTGCTGTACAGGAATTTCAAACCTGCTATAATTTGGTCACAGCGAAAAGACAAAGTTATTATTAGCATTTATATCACAGATATACATGATGAGAAAATATCGTTAGATGAAAAGAAATTCTCGTTTAGGTGTAAAATAATCAATGTATTATTAATATTCATAGTGAATTAAAGTATTATCGTGCATTTGTATGTATTTACTATTACTAATTAATATATTGTATACTTGTATTCAGTATACATGTACTAATTAATATTCATATTGTATACATGTACTAATTAATATTCATATTGTATACATGTACTAATTAATATTCATATTGTATACATGTACTAATTAATATTCATATTGCATACATGTACTAATTAATATTCATATTGCATACATGTACTAATTAATATTCATATTGTATACATGTACTAATTAATATTCATATTGTATACATGTACTAATTAATATTCATATTGTATACATGTACTAATTAATATTCATATTGTATACATGTACTAATTAATATTCATATTCTAGTGGTGTTGGTGGTGAAAATGTAAGATATTCTTGTGAATTTGAATTGTTTGGAGAGGTGATACCACAGGTTGGTTAATACTAAATGTCCTAATTGATTGGATAGTGTACTATTCATTCGTTTAAAACAATTATTGATTAGTGATAACTATAAATATGGGAAGATTACAAAATTATTAATTAATTTATCAATAGGAATCCAAACAGCGTAAAACTGGTCGTGAATTGTATTTAAGTATCAAAAAAAAGGAGGAAGGACCATATTGGCCAAGACTGACAACACATAAGGTAAGACTCAACCCAGGAGTGTGTGATCAACTGATCTCATCTTATTTCTTTTAGTTACCATATGTCAAGATTGATTTCAATAGATGGAAAGATGAAGATGATAGTGAGGAGGATGAGGATCAATTTGAGGATGGACTGGAAAATGTAAGGGTAAAAACATACATACATACATACATACATACATACATACATACATACATACATACATACATACATACATACATACATACATACATACATACATACATACATACATACATACATACATACATACATACATGCATGCATACATACATGCATACATACATACATACATGCATATTTACATACATACATACATACATACATACATGCATGCATACATACGTACGTACGTACATACATACATATCAATATATGAACTATTTTGTTGATTAGAATTTACAAGTCAATTATTCATTTAATTATCTCATTAGTTGATGCAAAGGATGGACGTAGGAAAAGGGGGAGGAGGAAATCCAAAATTCGATCCTGGTGTGAGTATAAAATAAGTATAGCTATCACTTGTATTAAAAATAAATTAGAGAGCTGTAATGACCTATAGTAAGTACTTGTAGATAGTATAACTATTAATTTTTGTGGTTAATACTAATTGGATGCTTTGCACTGCTTTCACGAATTTTTATTTCAAAGAATTATGAAATAAATGTCATATTTATATAGTATGGTGTAATGTTGTAGTATAGTATAGTATAATATAGTATAGTATAATGTAATATAGTATAGTATAATGTTGTAGTATAGTATAGTATAATGTTGTAGTATAGTATAGTATAATGTTGTATAGTATAGTATAATGTTGTAGTATAGTATAGTATAATGTTGTATAGTATAGTATAATGTAGTATAGTATAGTATAGTATAATGAGTATAGTATGTAGTACTGTTAGAGTTATATCAGGTTGTATATGTTCTCAGTCAAGTATTATGCTAGTTTAATATCCTTACAATTATGAAGAAACAATCATAATGACATTATTATATGAGCCTCTTATTCATTAGGATTTTCAATCATCTGATAGTGATGATGAAGAACTTCCTGATTTGGAATCTTAAGTGTTCGAGACGTGGGTACTCCCTCTACATTTCCTTTCCTTTGACTTCAAATATCAATTCTTATTTGTGTTGTAGTTACATTGTGTGTTACTAAACCTATTATTTGAATTCATTCTATTTTGTACTACTAATCACTATAACAATGTCATCTGAGGTCATACATCATCACTGTGATGCATGATGAGTCATGAATTATCAGTGTAATGAGTTAGATGTCATCAGTATAGTAATAAGAGGTCATAATCATCACTATGATGCATGATGAGTCATCAGTATAAGCGGTCATACATCATCACTATGATGCATGATGAGTCATCAGTAATATAGGTCATACATCATCACCCTGATCAGTAATAAGTCATGCATGATCAGTGGCATATCATTGTGATGAACTGCATGTACAAGGCCATGGATCAAGTTGTCATCACTGTGCTGTACGAGTCCTACATCAATGCGTTAGCATAAATTATACATTAACTTGATCTCACTGTTCTGTACATATTCCATCACTGATATATCTATCTTCAACTACATGTTGTAAAGAATGAAACAACAATATACACAAATATCCTATTAATTAATAATGTCGAATTATTAGTTTAAAAATTTTGGAAGATTTGACATTAGTACTAAATTTCATGAATCATTTTTGTTGCAATTCTTTTATTCTAGTCTCAAGAGATGAAATATTACTTTGTAGAGTATCTAGATTATCACCAACTGATGATTGGACCTATTAACGAAATATAAGACCACACCCACTTGACACACACATAAATACCTGTTCTAGTAGAGATTTGAGAGTAGATACTCGATCAGTTATTATTTCCTGACCCTTTGATATTGTAGATACTGTATTGGTTAACTGAGATGCTGGAATAAAAGAGAAATCAAAGAATGGATGATTGGAGTGAGAGTTGACAAGCAGGTCCAAGAAGTGGATGAATTGAATCTAACTTACCATGCTCATGTAAATCTTTTAAAGTATGCAGTCTATTCACCTAAAAAAAAAATTAAATGGTCACATGACTACCACATGACACAAAACCTTACTACATCGGGTATTAGTGTAATCAAAGGTGATACAGAGGATACAGTCTCAAGTGCTTCAGAAACCTGGAATAACAATAGAAAGATAATCAATCACACATTAGATGGATGTTTCGTAGCTAAAGATAAGATCCTGAATTTTTAAGTTAAGGTAAAGGATTTCTTGACTCCCATGGATTTGGTTATGACAGCTTGCCTTTGTCTTTTGCTCTAAGTCATCTTTCTTTTCATTCCCTTCTTGTACTTTCTGTTGTACTTGTTGTAATACTGTCACGAGAGTCTGTAACTGACCAGTAATACTTGCTATATGTGAGGAATCTAATAATGCTATCTTTGACTGTAGACCAAGCACAGCACTCTATTAGACAAGAAATACTATTTATAATATATAGTTCAAGTTAAACACACACTCACATACACATGTATACAAATACATATATTCATAGTTCATACACACACACACACACACACACACATTGCACCAGTACATATCATTCATTACACATTACTGAGTCATTGTAATATATATATATATATATATATATATATATATATGTCTATTCATTCTTACAGAGATATCTTTGTAATCAGCATCTAGTCCAGCGGCTACCACTGACTATATAAGAAAAATATAAAACATCATTAAATTATCAGTATGATTTAAATATACTTACTCCTTTAGAATCTACTTTTCCTACCACCATTTCAAGTGTGGCTAACCTCTTCTCTACATCGCTCAACTAGTAATTAATTTGATACAACAAACAAAAAAGTTTTAACGAATACTCACTTTTGAAAGATGACTAAATTTAGCAGATTCTATATTCGTATAAATCTCGTATACAGCTCCATTAGAACTCTGTGTGTAAGTGTGTTTACTGATTATGTATTATAAAGGATTCCACACATCATACCTCAGAATTAGGTTGAGATTTCGCTGCTGCCAACTGAACTTGAAGCTCTCTGAATAAGAAAAATATTAATTATTTAATAACCATTACTAAATAACTAACTAGTAATAGTTAATAAGTAGTATCAATTAATAACTATTAATAGTTAATAACTACTAATAGTTAATAACTAGTATTAATTAATAACTATTAATAGTTAATAAGTAGTATCAATTAATAACTATTAATAGTTAATAACTACTAATAGTTAATAACTAGTATTAATTAATAACTATTAATAGTTAATAAGTAGTATCAATTAATAACTATTAATAGTTAATAACTACTAATAGTTAATAACTAGTATTAATTAATAACTATTAATAGTTAATAAGTAGTATCAATTAATAACTATTAATAGTTAATAACTACTAATAGTTAATAACTAGTATCAATTAATAACTACTAAAAGTTAATAACTAGTATCAATTAATAACTTTTATTAGTTAATTAATAACTAATGCTAGTTAATTATTACTTAATAACTACTAACTTAAATAATGTGTAATAAGTAGCATCATCTGATCCACTTAGTTTACTGTCTGTTAACAAACGATCTAGTTCCAATTGATGAAGATTTGTTTGTAGTTGTTGTAACTATATAATAACAAATAACATACACCTCATATACATAACAGGTCTATGTAGACTATATACATGTGCATAACAGGTCTATGTAGACTATATACATGTACATAACAGGTCTATGTAGGTATGTATAACTATATACATGTACATAACAGGTCTATGTAGGTATCTATAACTATATAGATGTACATAACAGGTCTATGTAGGTATGTATAACTATATAGATGTACATAACAGGTCTATGTAGGTATCTATAACTATATACATGTACATAACAGGTCTATGTAGGTATGTATAACTATATACATGTACATGTACATAACAGGTCTATGTAGGTATGTATAACTATATACATGTACATAACAGGTCTATATAGGTATGTATAACTATATACATGTACATAACAGGTCTATGTACATGTAGGTATGTATAACTATATACAGGTCTGTGTAGATAAGTATGTATGTATGTATTATGTATGTATATTAGTACCATAGTGTGTCTGTAGTCTGTGTACATAATTAAGTATTATATTATATATAATATATATTAGTATGTATAACTATATACATAGTGAGTCTGTACTCTGTAGTCCATGGAAATAAGTATGTATGAATGTATATGTATGTACATGTATGTATATTAGTAAATACTTACATCATTGACTACATCACCAGGTGTAGCACCAGCAAATTCCTTCTCTGATTCCTATAAAAAATTATTCATGACACTAAACTTATAAAAATACGAGTGGCTTTATTATTAACCTTTACTTGTTCAACATCATTAATTAGATCTGCTACTTCCTGTTTCAGACGATGGTATCGTTGCATCAACGTTTCGTTGTCTCCTCGTATGCCTTCCTGAGAGGGGGAAGAGAAGATGGAAGATTATTACAATCATATCTTTCATCTCTCACTATTTCATAGTCTTCTGGTTCACTTCTAAACCCATATTGAACCGGACGATTTACAGTATCGGAGAAATCTGATTGGTCATCCAAGTCACATGATTAATTATATAATTAATTACTAACCTGTTTTGTTAGTAAGTAATTTCTTCTTTTTGAATTTACCAAAGGAGGTTTGGAACCCGCTGTCCAACACATCAATTGCTTGACTCTTACGATCGTCCTGCACAGACAATAACATGTCACATGATCATACAGTTAATTAAAAATTATAATATTCATACCTCAAAGTTTTTATCACTCTCTGTCAAGTCAGGGGTCTCATATATCTCTATGTCACGTGACTAGTTAATGGATTGAATAAAGAACACAAACATTATTAAATGTAAAACATGTCACTATACTTACAATTCCTGACATTCTAGCTCAAAAATATCAGCCCTTTTGATCACGTGACAAAAGGAGGTAGGGCGCGGGCATGGTGGGCTTTAAAAAGAAAATTAATGAACACAAAATTACTTATGCCAGCTGGTTTGTAGCTTGGAAGATAGTTGGAGACAAGAAGACACTTGAGGATGGCTGACACTTGCTGTATTAGAGTAGTATGTCGCGTGAGGCCTCTAAACTCCAAAGAAATTGCTTCTGGAAGTGAATTTGTTACCACTTTTCCAGCTGAGAAAGCTGTTGCTCTCAAAGTAAGTCAGTACTTTCTTCCTGTTACCATTCCTCATCCCATCTTTCTTTGCAGTCCAGAGTATTCCAGTTCGACCACGTCTTCAAACCGGACTTCACTCAATCACAAGTCTACACTCAATCAGCTCTCCCTCTTGTTAAAGGTGAGACCAAACATTCAGCAGAATAATATTCCTCACACACTCTCATCTTCTCCAGATGTTCTTTCTGGATATAATGCAACTATTTTTGCTTACGGTCAAACTGCCAGTGGAAAAACCCACACAATGGAAGTAAGCATCATTAAAATAATTATTTATATATATATATATATACGTATAATTTATATATATATATATATATATATATATACAATTATTTTGTTATTGCAGTAGATTAGTAGTTATGTAGATTCTATATATCACACGTGTGTTATAATATTACATTATTTGCTATTTTAGGGTGATTTAATTGATCCTGAGCTACAAGGTATAACTCCACGTATAATTAATGAAATATTTGAGCAAATATATGCAATGGATACCAATCTTGAGTTTCATATTAAGGTATATCACCTAATCCATATAACTAGATAGCTGTTATGCCAACTTCTCCCTCTTTCTACCTGTCTCTCCCCCTCACTGTCTTTTCCGTCTTCCTATCCATCTCTGTCTTCCTATCTATCTCTGTTGCTCCCCGAACTGTCTTTCTCTGTCTTCCTTTCTATCTCTGTCTCTCCCCCGAACTGTCTTTTCTGTCTTCCTATCTATCTCTGTTGCTCCCCCGAACTGCCTTTGTGTCTTTCTGTCTCCCTCTCCCCTTTTCTCTAGGTGTCTTACTTTGAGCTATATATGGAGAAAATCAGAGATTTATTAGATGGTATGCCAATACTTTACATCACATAGGCAGGCACACAATGTATGTAATAAGAATTAACATATATAAATACTGTTAGACAAAATTCAATATACCTATTATGTACATAACACATTGATACAAATACAATAGCTTGTAGCCTAATAGGATCACAGTAATCTCATTATGATATATCAACAAGTGAAATACAAGTGGAGTACAATTATCAGTGAATGAGTACTCTGTTACCTATTGTTTGTGGTTGTTATGTACAACAGATCAATGGAGCTTCACCCACACAACTAATACTGTAATGAGCTTTATCTTCCTCTCTTGTAGTTACCAAAGTTAATCTACCAATTCATGAAACTAAAAAGAAAGTACCTTATGTTAAGGTATGGTAACTCATATGTACATGTACATAATTATATACATGTACATATGTACATGTTTTATGTGTGTATATATGTACATGTACACTTATGGTATACTTACTATGTACAGGTTAATTTGTGTATGTATTGGGGATATGTGTATGTACTTGTAATATGTATTGGGGATATGTGTATGTACTTGTAATATAAAGGTACTTGTACATATCGTGTACATGTCATGTACATGTGCATATTATGTACATGTTTTATTTGTGTATATAATATATATATACATGTGTACATATGGTATACTTACTATGTACAGAAGGTTTGTGTATGTACTTGTGGTATTAGGGATGTGTACATGTACATGATGTATTTAGGGAATAACAGAAAGATTTGTTACTACACCTGATGAAGTACAGGCTATCATTGAAGAAGGAAAATCAAACAGACATGTTTCTGTTACAAGTTAGCTACTAAACTTGACTGTCTTTGATCATATCCGACACTTATATTTGAACACTCAATATTCAGCCATTTTATATAGGAAATCAACACACCTCAGTACCTAAGTACCCTAATGATGTTTCTTATTTAATACCAAATTTCATTCGTTCCTGTACATAATGACTGAATAATGGAATACATTTAAACATAGTGATATAAATATGTACATGTATATATTATTATTCCCTCCGTAGATATGAATGCACACAGTTCAAGAAGTCATGCTATTTTTCTTATAAGTATTAAACAAGAGAATAAAGAGACTCATCATACTCTTACTGGAAAGCTATATCTAGTTGATCTTGCAGGCTCAGAAAAGGTAATTAATATAATCAACAACACATTATACATATATGTACATAGTTACATATCTACCTTAAGCCTACTATTAATTGTGTCCACTAAATGAAGCCACTTTTAAACGTTCGGATTTAGCATGCATTAATTTTAGTGAATTTCTGAGCCATGCCTATATGCCTAATAATCATCTCGAAATATATATTTCAGCGATTGTTACGTTAATTGCTAAAATTAGTAATCTTGCTATTAAAAATAGGCTTAAAGTATGTCCACATATACATATGTCCAAATATGAACATCATACAGTATATAATCATGTGTATAATATATATCCATACATGTACATACATATGTACCTACATACATGTACATGTATATCCACAGGTTGAAAAAACAAATGCACAGGGTCTTACATTGGAAGAAGCTAAAACTATCAACAAATCACTATTAGCTCTAAGTAATGTCATATCAGCTCTATCTGAGGGAACTGTGAGTTGACTATTATGAATTTCGTAACACCTCCACTCCTTCAACTCCCTCCTTCCCTCTCAGAAATCCCACATTCCTTACAGAGATAGTAAACTGACTCGTGTGTTACAGGAAAGTCTTGGAGGTAATGCTCGTACGACTCTTGTTATCTGTTGTTCGCCATCATCTTATAATGAGTCTGAAACTAAGACCACTCTGCAGTTTGGAGACAGGTTAGGATACCATATTACCTCTAATAGTCTGAAAATGATCAGTATCGGAAATAATTTCTTTCTTGTTTGATTAATTAGAGCTAAAATGATTAAGAACAAAGTTGAAATAAATGTCGAACTAACAGCTGGTAAGTATTTTGATTGATTCATTACTCTTCATTTATATCTAACTTAACTTCATTCTCTCCTTCAGAGGAATGGCGTAAAAGATATGAAAAACAAAAAGAAGAGTGTGAAAACTTGAAACGTCTTCTTAACTTATATACAAATGAACTCAATTTGTGGAGAAAAGGTGATAGACATTTATTAATATATGATAAGCAGTGCAAATATTTCTGCTAAGTTCAAAGATTCTTCTTGTGTATATTATGCAATTATTTTGTAGAGGGAAGTCAGTATATCCAGGGGAAGAAAAATTGTTTAGATGCCTATATTTGCTGCCTTTCTATGCAAAATGGCTGATCAATATTTGATATGTAATTTACCATAAAAGTTTATTTCTATGAAGGTGTAGTTCAAGCATCATGTAAGCCAGCACAAAATAATTAGAGTATATATGGTATTACACTAGGCTAGGCAGAGGTAGTGTAATATCATATAAATTATGTTTTAATTGTTTAGTGTGCATATATGAAGCATGAGCCAATTGTATAGACACAACCTCTTTTTGATGACATTCCTAATTACTATTATCATAGGTGAATCTGTTCCTGCTGGAGAACAAGTGAATATTAAAAATATCAGACAGTCATCTGGTGCTAATAGAATATCAACAAAAGACATTCCCATTACATCAGCTGTTCCAACGTCTAGTACCCCTCTCCCTTCTGTGCTTAGAGAATTAGAAGAGGAAAGAGGTAAGCTTTGCCAGCAGTTGGATGAAAAGGTATGCATGATTACTTGATGGTCATATGATATTATTTATAAGTCACATGATCAGGATGAAGACATACATAAGCAGACTCAGTTAGTGGAACAGTTGACTCTTCAAATTAAAGATTTACAAGAAATAATTGAAAAGACACAAGAGGAATCCTCATTACTGAAACACAAGGTCTGCACAGAGTTCCCTCTCTCATGTATATACATGTAGTACATGTAATATATTCTGTTAGATTATAGAGGTTGAACAAGAGCTCTCTCGAACACAAGAGGAAGTACAGGAAGTGATGCAAGCATTAGAAGAACTAGCCGTTTCATATGAGGACAAAGACTCGGAGATATTGAGTCTTCAATATGAAAGAGAATCGCTTGCAATTGAAATAGAAAAACTTCAGGTGTGCGTGTGTGTGTGTGTGTGTGTCTATTAGTGAAATATATTTCTAATCTTTATCTTCACTTCATCATTCATGTCTCCCTCTTCATCACTTCGTCATCATTATCATCATTCTCATCTCCCTCCTCCTCACCTCCTCATTCTTGTCTCCCTCCTCCGTACCTCCTCATTCTTGTCTCCCTCTTCCTCACCTCATCATTCTCATCTCTCTCTTCCTCACCTCATCATTCTCATCTCCCTCTTCATCACCTCCTCATTCTTATCTCCCTTTTCTTCGTCATTCTGTTTTTAGTCAAGTGTCCAATCTAGAGATGATGATATAAAATCATTAAATGACAAGTTAACAAGTGAAAGAAAGAGAAATAAACATTCAATAGTCAATATATTCAGAGAGCTGAGTGAAATGGGTAATATCCTAGGTTCTAAATCAGATGACAGATTGCAGGTAACTATACTGTCTATCCAATTATTTATACCATAAATACTCTATTTATAGACAATTTAATCATAATTGTAATCTGAAAAATAATTTTTTAAACTAATTATGAGAATTTTATATTTTTAATTAGAGTATATATGGTACTAGTATATAGACTATGTGGGCGTAGTGTTTTTATCATGGTGTTGTAGTGTAGTACTCTAATTATTTAATGTGTTTACATGAAGCAATGCCCTTACCAATCTCTATGTTTATATAGGCAGTTGAAAGTCATCCTGAACTAACAGAGGAAGATTTTACACGGGCTCGTATTCATCTATCTAATATGAGAATAGAAGCAAGAACACTCACAGAACAAAGAAATATTTTAGAACAAGCTGAGAAAGATGCAAAAAATGAGGCCGAGTCAGCTCTAAAAGAACTCAATACTTTACGTCTAAAACTATCTCAATTAGAAACTCAAACAGATACTCTCCAAATATCTTTAAAAGATGTTGAATGTCAGAAACAAGATTTGGAGAATGCTTTAGAGGAACTTAATAATCAACTTGTATCACTTAGAAGTAAAGAGAGTGAAGTCACTGCAGCAGCTGAACATGACAGGAAACAAGTGCAACTGCAAAGAGCTTTGGAAGAAGAGATTATAGAACATCGTGAGACACACCAACGTCAAATGAGTGCCCTCAGAGCTGAGATTGCTAATAAAGAATATTTGATATCGGAGTTACAAGAGTAAGAATATAATAATTATATGTATGAATATATGCGATACGTTCTCTTGAGTACCTTTGTAATTTTATGTCACAAAGCAATGCTAAATTTGTACAAACAAGGTTTCAGTGTGAGGGGAATTCCCCTCCCCCTTACATCTAATGACAAATTATTTTCAACATGCACCACAACCTTGGATACAACATCTCTGGGGCCTCAGAAGCCAGCAGAAGCAACCTCAGATGTCTTTAAATTACCAGAGGGGAAGCATAACTCCTAACCCTCAGGAGGAGTGTGCTTTTCATATGAGATCATTCTAATCTACTGGCAGTCTACTTGTTTCCTTGTTAGGTTTACATAATAGGATATTTTTGCTAGGGAGGGGATTTACTTAACTTCACAAAATGACAGAAGAACAACAAGTATTGCTTGGAAATAAATGATATTATGTTTTCTTTCTTAAGAGTGTGTTTATTAATTTTAATATTGTTTCAATTTCCAGACAATATCAAAGGCAACAGTTGGCTAAAGACACTATACAAACTGAACTGTTAAATATACAACTACAAAAACAAGAATACACCCTTTTGAGGTTTGTGTCTGTTCGTCTTCTATCTATCTATCTGTCCGTCTATCTGTTTGTCTATCTATCTGTTTGTCTATCTATCTATCTGTCTGTCTTTCTATCTATCTATCTGTCTGTCTATCTGTTTGTCAATCTGTTTGTCTATCTATCTATCTATCTGTTTGTCTGTTTCATCATTTCTTCATTACTAAAGTGAAAGATTGACACTAAAAGACAAAGCTGAACACGAATACAATGGCATTACTGATACTGTGGTAATTTATTATTAACAGAATGATACTATAGTACCAGGTGGAATAGATAGATGGATGGATGGATTGGATGGATTGACTTATGGATAGTCGGACAGATAGTTGGATGGATAGACAGCGAATGAATAATTAATATTTTTCATAATTTCTTCTCTTCATAGAAGCGTGAATTGGGTCAGCTTGATACTTTAAAACAAGCTTTGTATAAAAAGCTAGGAGATAAAATGATGGCAAAGGTATATTACTTATCATGTGATTTATGCATGTCATCACATGACTATCATGGGACTATTCATTATACACAGCAGCAGAGTCTATCAAAGGAGTCACCAGAGAGAGGTGAAGTTAAGTTTATAGAGAAAAATCTGGATGAGTTGAGTCGAATGCATAAAAAGGTGTGTGTGTGTGTGTGTGTGTCTGTAACAATTACTCATATTCTTTTTTGGGGATTTTTAGACCCTGTCAGCATTTTCAGACCTTCAACGTGAGATCCCAAAGTACCAGAGTATTCTGGATGCCAAAACAAAGAGAATCAAGGAACTGGAGTCTGTTTTGAAAGAGACAAGAGAAGCAGCAGACAGAGAATATCGAAAACTTCAAGACGAGAAAGAGCAAATGAAAACTGCATTCATGGAGAAACTCAAAGATAGAGAGAGTAAGTAATGAAAGAAGAGAAAATATTTTAAATTAATATTTAATTACTATTCTAATAGGAGGTTATATGTATAGAAGACAAGGACCAACCATTGGTGAGATTACATACATACATACAACATGTACATTACTAATTACATACATACATACATACATATATACATACATACATACATTACTACATACACATACATACACACACACACACACATACACATACATACATACATACCTACATACACACATACATACACATGTACGTACATGTACATACATATGTTTGTTTTAGTTACCTTTTTAAAAATGCTAGTTTTTTACATGTACATACATATGTTTGTTTTAGTTACCTTTTTAAAAATGTCAGTTTTTTATAGTCTATTTACATTCAGTTTTATAATTAGTTTTATGATAATTTTAGTTATTGTTACCATGTACATGTACAACATAATTATAATACATGTACATGTACATGTACAAAAATTATAATACATACATGTACATATAAAATTATAGATACTATATCATATAATAATTTTGTAAGTGTGTAAACATGGTACATGTTTATATGTATATAGTTACGTACATGTATGTATGTATGTATGTATGTATGTGTTTGTATGTATGTATGTGTTTGTATATACATGTATGTATGTATGTATGTATAATTATTATTGTGATAAATGTCTAATATTTTATATAGTTCGTCCAGTGGTTAGACCAAAAGGGGTGGAGTCAGGAGGTGTGATTCCACCTGGTGGGAATACTCGAGATGCTCTCTTAGCTGTTGCTGGTGTTCAAATGATTAATCAATCAAAAAGATCACCTCTATTAGCAAAGTAATATTCCTATCCGTGATGCTCTATCTATCTATCTATCTATTTATCTATCTATCAGTGAATCTGTTACTCAAGACAGTTCAGGTTCACAGAACCAATCACAGACTCAAACCGAAACTATTAGTCCACAAACTTATACTTCCAGTAAGTCACAAATGATGGGTGTGGCTTTAATGACTCTTCTTTGTGCACTCCTGTATATGTTGTGCTGAAAAACACGTTACCATGGATACATGAATCAGTCCTTCCCATTATTAAAGACAATAAATATATTTATATTTGTTATATTTATTTTTACCACAACCTTATCATAAAACTTAATTAATATTCAACTTGATTATTCTGTCAAGGCTCAGATTATGTAACCATGGTAACCATGTACTATTAGGAAGTAATGTCAGCAATAGGTGGAGTGTAGGAGAAGTGTTATGATAAATTGAAACCTTAAAGAGACAGGAAACCCTGAAGGTGTTTCTAGTCTTGTTTTTTGATATAATTTGCATCCATATATATACATGTGTATGTAATTATAGAGTGTCGCCCACACTAGCTTGAATTCCCCCCCCAACCTACATGTATATATTAGACTAAATTTACATCAACAACTGCATGCATGCACAAATATAACTATTGATTGCATTTTAGTTATTATTACACGTACTTTTTTCTTTTTGAATACTTCTAAAATCTCTGTAAAGGGCATTAATTACATTGCTAGCACATAGCAGTAGTGACCTATGTTGAAGCCCTGTTATGAAATAGAGTGTTAGTAATGTGACCAATGCTGTTTCCATGGAAATCTGTTATGAAATAAGAGTATAGTATAGTAATGACCAATTCTGTTTCGTTGAAGCACTTTTATGAAATAGAGTATAATATAGTAATGACCAACTCCGTTTCCATGGAAATCTGTTATGAAATAGAGTATATAGTAATGACCTATGAAACACTGTGATGTCTATAATAATGACTTATGTTGTTTCCATGAAACGCTGTTAACGAATTAGTACATGTATGTACAATCCAGTACATGTGTTATTTGTGATGACCCATGGCTGTTTCCATGAAACCCTGTTATTAAGTAATGTGTCAATAGTACATGCAATCCAGTACATGTGTTATTTGTGATGACCCATGGCTGTTTCCATGAAACCCTGTTATTAAGTAATGTGTCAATAGTACATGCAATCCAGTACATGTGTTATTTGTGATGACCCATGGCTGTTTCCATGAAACCCTGTTATTAAGTAATGTGTCAATAGTACATGCAATCCAGTACATGTGTCATGATGGAATCCAGTACATATGTTGTTTGTGCGATTAGTAAATAGAAATCATATAATTGTTACATTTGAAATATTCTTATGACTTCTGTTATTATCATGTCATGGTGCATGGGAATATTAAGTGCCCACTATACATTCAAATTATGCTTTTGTTGAAGCTACTGTTTGGTTTCAAACCATTCTTTCATTCCTAGGTATAAGTCCTTATATGTAACTATTAATTCATTCTGACTTATGTCTAACTCATAAACTTATATTTTTGTCCTGATCTTCAAACCACTGTTAACTCTTAAATATGTTTCTTGTATCGGTAAATATCACAAGTTCTCTGAATTATGGTCAAATATGTACACATCATATATTAGCCAAAACCTAATTCATATTAATTGGATTAAATCTATTCATTATGACTAGTTAATTGTTTGTGTGGACTACTTCAGACATATTAACGTGTTCTCTGAAACACGGGAATGAGAAATCTCTATAGTCTTGAAATTAATGTAACAAATAATGTCATGAGAAAATAAGAGACACATGTCCCGAAAAAAATCTGGACCAGCTGGGGTTTGAACCCAGGACCTTCTGATTGCTATGCTCTTCCTTGAGCTGGCTCCAATAGCTCAGATGATATAGCATCTGACTAGCATTCATAAGGTGCTGGATTCAAACCCCACTCACTCTTTATTTCTTACCTGGTCATTTAAATACTTTAATGAAATAATGTCATCTTTCCCCTCTTTTTTGTTACAGGTTAAAGGATGATGTAACAGTAGGTAGTATATTGTCACTGACTGTGTTATAGTCACTTAGTGAGTGAAACACTCTATTTTATATGAATCATTATTCTCTGTATAAAATACACAATCTATTACTAAAAAGGAAATGTAATGTTCTAAGAATATTATAAATTGTTTTATTTATTTTTATGAATCATTCAGTCAAACTTGAATTAATAGTTAGTTATGAAAAATGCTGTTCAGTGTTTTAGATACAGTATTTCATAATTAACAAACAATAGATTCTTGGAACAAGTAATGCAGTCTGTTAATGCTGTAAACACTTAAACAGATCATTCACGTTTGTGATGACAGAAAAATGTTTATAACTTTAGTTTGGAATGACCAACAATCTTTTTACCTTCACCATTTTCATATAATTACTCTTCCTGTTCTTTTGTATATGTAATCCATCTCTTCATTATTGAGTTACAGACTTACAGTATTAACCTTATGACATTAAACTATAATGATTATATTAAAGTCATCATGTCCTATTTTTTGAGGTCATAGTGAATGTGAGCAGACTTTAGAAGCAGCTGTGTCTTAAGTATAATTAGAACTAAGTGATCAGATCTGTCAGATATTGCACAATCTATTGTTCCTTTACGCAGTAGTATTTAATTAAAATTAAATATGCATTTTTTCGAAACTCAATTAAAGAGAATGATCCTTAAAGACAATATTGCTCAATGTAGTATAACTCGGTGTTGATACAATTATTGCCCGGAACAGAGGCGAAAAGGAGTCTCATATACTATATTTGTTCATATGTTGATGGGTGTTACAAAGATGTTTATACTGAGAAACCCCAAACATAAACGTTAGTTATCATATATTCGTAGTAATGTTGTGATAACGTTCGCAAACCTTGGCTACACTTTCAACAAGTATATTAATACAAAGATGTAATACATGAAATGATAGAAGACAAACATTTGGGTTGTAAACATGAAGTGTGACTCAGTTGTGAAACACAAAACACGGCACTGATATCAGTGCCAAGTGAAAATTTTTAAAAATAACAGAAATAATTATGATTGAAACAAGATAAATTGTATTGATGATTGTTATATAGGAGTCTGTGTATATAATTATAGTACATAATTTATAAGGCATCTGGAGTTGTAGATCTTGTCATAAGAGAAGCGGGTGATCGTGGTGGTACATTTGGACGTAACTCTGGTCTTGATTGAGAAACTCTTTTCATCATAGAGAACTCGATTTCTTCATGATGATCTTCTAGGGGGCTTGATCCTGTTGACCCAGCTGATCCATGGCTGGATATTGAATCTTGTTGAGATAAATTTCGACTGTGTATGGAACCTTTTTTTGATAACTGTCGCCTGAATGTTGGAAGAGAGGCTTCAAATACACCATCCAATGAAGGTGGTTCTTCAAACATATCAACTGATGTCTGTGAACTCATTGAGCTAGTACTGGCTTGTCGGAATCGGTCTAATGAAGTTGGACCTCGGGACAACTTTGGGGGTCGTACAGGAGGATAAGGTGTGGTTGGGGAAGTTGAAATCGTTGTACGTCTTTGTGGATTACTTACATATTCCTCAAGTGAGAGACCAAACTTTTGAACTGGTTCACTTGGTCGACGCAGGAGTGGATGAACTCCAACACTTATATTAGGTTCACTTGCTCGTTGTTGAAACATATTATTTATTCCGTGAATATCAGAATTATTCATGCCACCCAAGAGAATACGATTCCGTGACATTGATGGATAACATGGACAACCATAGTGGTTACGAGAAACAAATGCCATCTCTATTGGAGTTGACTCTTCGAGTATGAGAAACACACCAGTGCTTCTTTCGATGGCCATCTTTAAATTTCGTGTCAATGTCTGTGCAGTAGCTGTCCCTGACTGAACAATAGCGAAAGAGAATTGATCAAGCTCGTGAGAATTCTTGCAAGATTTGCAAGTCTCAAACCACACAATATCTCTGTTGTACATGTACATGTATCCTACTCTTCGTATGTCCATCAAAGATACCTCCATCAGAGTGTTCCCCACAGCAGGAGAGATAACAGCTACTGAACCACTTGGGTTGAACTTCATTATGCCTTCTCCATAATGAGCTGAAGGCTGATTAGGTACAGTGACATGATAAACAGGCTCTGTAGGAGAAAAAATATTTTGACTATATACACCATTAGTTCTATTGAAACAAATGAGATGCCACTCCTGACAAGAGTATATAGCCTTTTGTTTTGTTACCAGGCAACCAAAAGGTTTTATTACATTAAATTTTATTAATGAAGTACAACAACAAACTGTCGATAAGCAGTGGAGGCTAATCTTCAACCTAATCCATTAAGATAGTCAAAATACTTTAGTACAATATTGGTTAAAACATTAGTAAAAGTTTGACAGAATTATATTCAAAAGTTTAGTAGAAAGAAAAAAATAGAAGCCCCACACAACGATTTAAGGCTAAAATAGACATTGATAAAATACAGGCTATATTATTAATAATCACCTTGTCCACAGAGCTCACATAATTTTGCAAGCCAAACATTCTTAGTGTCCAAATCCATAGCTCGTAATATATACTTTCTCTCTTCTGTTTCAATTGCAAACACATTCTGTTTGTGTCCAATCTTCGCATTAGGTCGAATGCTAGCAATCTTTGTCAGATTTATTTTGCCCCGTTTTTCTTTTTTTGTGTGATCGTTGTAATAAGAAAGATCAAGTGAATTTTGATCATACTATAGAAAAAACAATAAATCAATAATATATACATGTAATATGTGTATTTATGTAAATACTCACTGGATCACTTCTGGAGAGTACAAACCATCTCTTTTTCCATTTCTATGTAAAATATAACATATATAAAAAATACGACAATACGCAATGCACTAAAATTGTTGCAGGTCACTGCACAGTGCATTTCTGGTTGCTACAAACTCACCACAAAGAGTTTATCAAGTGGAGGGGTTTTGTAGAGATAACTCTCAAATAAAATTTCTCTTCCGGGATTTAATGGAGATCGTGGTGGTGTTGTTGGAGATACAGCCATGTTATTTGATGTGACAGATAGGAAGCAATCAACACTCTTTTATGCAAATTGCAGCACAATAAGTATGCGATAGACATACCGTAAATGGATGACTATTCTAATAATCAGAGTGTCTTATTCCTGCATTAGTTGGCGGGAAAGAACTGGAAGAAATGGACATGAATAAACCAAAACCAAGAATCAATGGCTCTATGATTCCTAAATTCATAGGATCGGTTGTCACTTTAGTTGGAAGAACGCAGGGAGTGAGTTAGAAAGAAAGATTATTTTCTGACATAAATTTGAGATATTTCTTTATCACGTGACCAGTCCAGTGCGGGTGCAAGTACATTACAGTTGGAAACTGGAGATAAGCAACAAGTCACAGTACATTTTGCACAGCCATTGGTTAGTCAATAGTGCACAGTATTTATATGTATATATGCGATGTATATCTTCACAGGACGAACCTTTAACTCTTTATGTGGAAGTAGTGGGAAAAGTTGGACCCGATTGTTCAATATCGGTACTGAGATACGTTAATTGGGGTGACAATTTTGGTTAGTAATTATAAATGTCTCCTAGTTTGCATGATTATATATAGTTATTAGTAATTATATCACATGATTGGAATTGCATGTTTGCAACCACATGATATGATCATCAAGTCATGTGACGTAATCATAATGCATGATATGATCACAAAGTCATGTGATCCTAATAGTATTAGATCACTTGTGACTTTACAATAGAGATACTGTGACTAAATAAGTGTTACTATACGATATTATTTGTTGACTGGTTTCTCAAATACAATATATAGCCTTATTAAAAGTTGTTTAGTTAATAAAAGACTATAGACTCAGTGTTCTGCCCAGAATATTTAGAATGGTGGTTGGATTCTACATGCATTTAGTGCTGTTTATCCAGTATATACTTAATTCTGTCTCAGTAGCCTATATACATGTAATATGTATTATCTGAGAGGTGGCTAATTTATCTAAGAGGTGGTTATTCCCGACCAGTGTGGGCAGAACACTGTAGACTTATAATATAGTTATATATAGTTTAGTTACCTAAAAGTCACAGTGCTTTAGTAAATGGGTTTTATTGTAGTGAACTAAAACATTCAACTACCGGATGTAGTTACACATTTTATGATTTGTTGAGCAGTCAGTACTGATTCAATTACAACTAATAAATAAAGACCCTTGTGAAAAACTTCAAACACTGTCCTTTCTTAATAAACATCTTATGTGATTGATGTACAGGAAACATAACTGAAAACTAATTATCAAGTCAAATAGACTTTGTATCACCTTCCTTTCTCAAGGAAGTGGTTAGTCATAATTTACATATTGATATGATTTCTATTTCCATTACACACACCTTGTCTGGTGATTCCCCAAACACAGACAATAATATAGTATTGTTTTATAGTTAGTGGGATAGGATTATGTAATATTGATATTATCATGATGTGATTATTACATAATATGTTGTAATTATTACATATGATTATGTATTCTTAACGTGAGGTAAATGTTGTAATTATTACATATGATTATGTATTCTTAACGTGAGGTACATCAATTAAGTACAAACAGAACACAAACTAATATTATAGACTCAGTTGTCGTTGTTTCTCCTCCTAACAGACAGCATTAATAGTGTTTATGAAAGATAATTAATGTCATGCTATATATATAGTAAAATGGATTTTGTCTGTGATATTCTAAATGAGATTAGTGATACAACTATATTGTGATATGATTGAATAGTATCCCAACTATACAATGGACAGAAATTGTTTTATTACATACGGTATCTATATTTGTGAAAATTGACATTTTGGAAGAAATAATTTTGATTAAATACTTATAAAATCTATTTGGCCCCTTAGTACAAGAAGCCTTTCAAATTGTGGTGTCCACACGGATGGATAACAATAATTTGGCTGATGTTGCTAGCATCCATTTAAATGTAACTTTGATCCAAATTATTTCCTCTCCCATTGTTATTTTTCACAACATAAATTATGTTACTATTTCTTTCCCCTTGTCTAGATCTGGATACATACAATGAAGTGATGCAACTACTACCACAATTCCCAGTACTATATCCAACCCAATAAAAACACCTTCCACCCACCTATGATTAGTATTCACATCGACCCACCTACCTATCAACAAATACTCTTTTGTTTACATATTACACACAGAAATATAATATCATTAGTTGCCCTAGTGTGGTATTGAACAGGATGGACCTTCAGGATGTGGCAATACCTAGTAATGTGATTATAAATTTCCATTCATTAGTAATGTAATTAATAAATTTCATATATAAGTAAAGTCACAAGTCAAGAGAAATACAATAGCACATACAATCAGAAACGGGACACACCTCATGAGATCTAGAAAAACAGAATAATAATCCTCATTCCAATATTGGACAAGAATGAGACCATGATTTTTTCACTTACTCGAACCATTCTGCCAGATGAGCAGCATGCCCTCCATGTCGACATGTTTGACACCATGTAAACCACTGACCAAACTGGTCTGACTGGTTTGTAGAACCTGTAATTATATTAAGTACAAGTATAGAATTGTTTATGTAACATACTGTGGTCTCTTCCTTTGCTAATACCAGCAACCATATGTAAGAGACAGAGAGCGCAGCGAGGAAGAGGCTTACGACAACTAGGACAACTGGTAGACTAATAATAGAGATAAATCATGACTGAGAGTGTATGGATACTGGATATATAGATGGATAGATGGGACTATCAAGTATCCATCCATCCATCTTACTATTTATACATCTACATGGATGGATGAATGTATGTATAGTAAGACAGACATATATAGGTGATGTATAATAGAAAGATGGATAGAGAGATGCAAGTGTGTCAATGATGGATACTCACTTTCTTTGATAAGCTCTTCATGCCCTCTGTAAAATGAATACATTCATGTACTGTATACACATACAGTCATACATACCTTGTCTTAATATATCATTAGATATAGCTTTACTACAAAATGTACATAAAACAGCAGCTTGTCTAACAGCTTTGTGGGAGGGGTCAAGAAGTTTACGCTCATGATCAAAAAGTGCTCTGAAAGTATTACTTCAATAGAAATATTTGGTCTTTGTATTCTGTCTCACCTTTCTTTCCACATCTGCCATTGATCTAACAAATCTCTATATCTGATCAAAGACATTAAAATGGATACATGTAGATGAATAGACATGACATACCCTTCAAACCATGCTGAAACTGAATGTTTTGTTTTACTAAGGACGGAAAGTGTTTGACCAGCTATCAGACATGCCGACTGAACATCACCTGTCTACATACATACACACCAAATACATACATAATTACATATAATTATATATATAAATACACATATTATATTTATTAACATACATGTATAGTATATAATACATGTCGCATACTTTGTTAACATAGTTTTCCAACAGCTCAATACCAGAAGCATCTAATCCTAATATAATACATACGTATGTATATAGACTATGTATAATACATATGTATAATACATATGTACACTCAATACAATACATACATATGCATACTCAATACATACATACATACATACATACATATGTATATAGATTATGTACAATACAATACTTAAAGTAAGTATGTATATAGATTATGTACAATACAATACTAAAGTATATACATAAGTATGTATATAGATTATGTAGATATACACATTATCCAAACCTGTTAAAAACAAGCCTTCAATAAATCCTTCTTCTACAACCTTTTTTGTAAGTTTCGCTAAATAATCTTTGAGCTGCAAGATCACATGACAATCATATGACGACTGAATGCAAAAAAGCTTACGTTTTTATCATTTAGATAAGTACAAGCAAAAGCCACTCTATCTTGTAATGTCAATTCCGAGTCCATCTGTAAAAAAGTAAATTTAATTAGAAGTGGGTGGGGCCATTCACATACTCCAATGTATAAAGGTAATGACATTAAACAATACACTATATATAGTACATTGAGTTACAGTATAATCATGTATTAATCTTATGACATTAAACTATACATTATATAGTACATTGAGTTATAGTATAATCATGTATTAACCTTATGACATTAAACTATACACTATATGGTACATATGAAGTCATCAGAGCTATTATTATTGTCTTACTAAAACTGTATATAATCCATCCACTGAAGTTCCAGCACACAAGAAACTAAACATTGCTCTGAGATATGGGTGACTTATTTGTTTTCTAATCATAACGCAAGTTTCTTGCCAGAGAGATGGTTCCGAGGATGAGTACCCAGACAATGAAAGTGCTATAAGGTTCATTAGACTTCCTAATGGGAATGAAATGTATTGATGGGTGTGGTCACATTTTACATGTCAATGGTCCTTCATTAAAGATGGTTGAATGCTGTAATAAATGGTACAGTGGATGAAAAAAATGGGTCATTGAGAACATTATAATTTTGGTCCAACATTTTGTTCATCATTACGCTATTCGGCCATTTTGGCATTCACAATGAGTAACTTTACATTGTTGTTCTACATTGATATCTACTGTACAAGGTATATTTTAAACTAAGTCTGTGATCATAATTATTGCAAATTCTTCCTAACAGTTGGTCTTTCAAGATCAGAAATAGAAAAGTACCACGTTCATTAGCCCAATGGTAAGATCTATATTACACACCGTGTAATGTGTCTTTATGACGAGTTTTTGTCAATGCTCCATCTTTAAGAGATCCTATCGCACGACCTATATCTCCTTGAAATACAGCAATGGCAGCAGCTCTTTCAAATCTCTCGGCAGTCTCCTCACTTAGAAAAGATTAAAAATGTATGATTGTATGTCTGTTCAAATATCTGATCAATTTTTTTAAACAGCTTACATGTTCAATATCAGTATATATCATCATTTATTCATCCATCCATCCATCCATCCATTCATCCATTCATCCATCCATCCATCCATCCATCAATCAATCTATCCATTCATCCATCCATCCATCCATTCATCCATCCATCCATTCATCCATTCATCCATTCATCTATTCATTCATTCAACTGTTATCAAAATCTACTAATCTAATTAAATTAAGCTATCAGAGGGAAGTTCACACCCCCACACTCCTCTGGTGTGATTATATACCTACCACAAAAAACCTTTATCTTCCCAATTCAATAATAATTTTAACACCCAATCTGTCTATCATTATATAAACATAAACACCTACTTCCTGTTTATTACAACAATGACATACATACATACATACATACATACATACATACATGTACACATACATGTACATACATATATACATACATACATACATACATACATACATACATACATACATACATGTACACATACATGTACATACATATATACAGACATACATACATACATACATACATACATACATACATACATACATGTACACATACATGTACATACATATATACATACATACATACATAAATGTACATACATATATACATACATACATACATACACAGGGCTGTATTTAGGGGGGGGTGGGGGGGAGCATTGGCCCCCCCTTGAACATTGACAAATAATTTTCAATAACAATCATACATATTATAGGTACATATCAGTTAGATGTATTATATGTTAACCATTTAAGTGAGTGTTTCCAATTAACACTCATTGCAATATGTTTAGCAATGCATACATATCGTCATCCACATGTTTAGCAGTACACTGTGCAGTCAGCAAAAATAACAGTCCTTACACGGTTACACCTACTGTATATAGAGTAACAATTAGCCTAAGAATGCATGTAAAGTAGGCTTTGAGCCTCTACTATATGTAAAATTTTCTCTTGAACCCCCCTAGCTTTACACGTGCTTACACACAAACTAAAGGGGGCTTTGCCCCCCCTTCATTCCCAGACACACATATTTGCCCCCCCTTCCACAGAATCCTAAATACAGCCCTGATACATGTACACACACATACATACATGTACACATACATACATACATATATATACACACATACACGCATACATATACACACACATACGTACATACATTAATATGTACATAAATACATAATTGTAATTATATAAACCTTTTAAGAAAGTCTTCTAGTTTCTGATTATTACTAAAACCCCACCCACATAATTCAAGTGCGACTGTTCGTTGTGGATTAGAATAAGTTGGGAATGGAGGAGAGGAAGAAGAGGGAGGATTCTGAGAGGATGTACTCAGAGCTACAGAAAAGAATAATAATAGTAATATTCTAACATTAATAGTAATCACACATAAACATAAAATAATTACACTGATAGCTCATGTAAATTTTACGCATTTTTAGGCACATATAGTTTATGCATGCGTAATTGTATGAACATAATTTTTACATGCTAGACAGAGTGATGAACAAAGATAAGATGAGAGTCAGGCAAAGAAAGAGGCGTTTAGAACTGGAAAGACAAGAACAGAGAAGATTGAACACAGTCAGAGAGAAAGAGAGTGAGAGATGTAATAGTATATACATTTAATTATTGTTATCATTCTAGATAATAAATATTTCAATGACCATACTACACTACTATGCTTAGAACATACTACACTTGCCTAGCTTAAACCACCAAAGGTGATATTAAGCTAGTAATGTATTAATTAACTACACTGACATAATAAATATTAATTAACTACACTGACATAATAAATATTAATTAACTACACTTAACTATAATAGTTTTAAGTTATTAATATTAATTAACTATAATTAATATACTCACATCCAGATACACTATTAACTCCACTAATCCGTTTTCCTCTGTCAAGTTTTGATACATCCGATAAATTAGAACCTGACTGTTCTAATTATAATGTCAGGACAAAAAACATTATCTATCTATACATACATATATCCGTCCATCAATCTATCCATCTATTCTGTCTATCTATCTGTACATCTATTCATACATACAACTGTCTATCTAACTATATATCCATACATACATAATTCAGATACTACTCAACCAGTTCCAAACTCTACAAAGAGAAGAAGAATCTCCAAGCAACACTACATTCTTAGCTGCCTACAAAAATACATATATACATATGTACATACATACATACATACATACATACATACATACATACATACATGCATGCATACATGCATGCATGCATGCATACATACATACATACATACTACATACATACACACATACAAACACACATACATACATACATACATACATACATGCATGCATGCATGCATGCATACACACACACACGCACGCACGCACGCACGCACGCACACACACACACACACACACACAACACACACGCACACACACACACAACACACACGCACACACACACACACACATACACACATACTACATACATACATTGAAACCATAATTTCTTTTGACTCTATCCATCATAATTGTAGAAATGTCTTCTTCTATTTTGACATCTTCACTTTTTTTCGCCTAAAATTAATATTAATAAACTCACTGACAATTGATCCATAACAGCCAAACACATTGACCCAATGACCCAATGACCCAATGACCAACCATTAGTCCACTTGATTGGATTGATTGACCAATTGATCACTCAACCATTGGTCTTACAAACCAACTGATTACACAATAATGATGCTTACATATTCAACAGAACGCATCTGATCATTGACAGCAAACACCATGGAGTCATGTGATGACCAAGTGATTGGCATTTTATCGTATACAGTCAATTCTTTAACAACACCTAGACAGAAGAATAAGAAACCAAGAATAGAAACCACTCTATTAATTCATCCATCCATCCATCCATCCATCCACTCATCCCATCCTAACCTTCATTATTAATTACTAATCCAGTGTTATACCATTCAGAGTGCCATTGCAAACTTGATAAGGGTTTACTTAAAGCCCCTATAATTAGATTAATTAATTACATAATATATGATAATAATAATTTTTATTACCTGGACCAGATATTGGATATCTATCATTAATATGATTATTTAAATAGTCCATGTAAGTTTCTCCAGCATCTTGAGCTGAAAAAGAAAGAATAGATGAGGAGGTGACGGAGAAGAGGAAGGAGGGGTAGGAGGAGGAGGAGGGGGAAGGAGGAGTGGAAGGAGGAGGAGGGGAAGGAGGAGAAGGAGGAGGAGGAAAAAAGGATTTTACTTTCTTACTTTGTGAAAGGAATGGAATATTAATAAGTCTTAAATAAGGAGCTTCAGAGAGTATTAAACTCAAGCAACCAGGTCTAGAAGAAAAACATTGCTTTTACTCGTCAGTGAAATAGAGATAATGAATTTCAAATACAGAGGAAGAATGATTCATATACATTTGGACAGAGAGATAGATAGATAGATGGATAGATAGATGGATAGATAGATAGATAGATAGATGGATAGATAGATAGATAGATGGATGGATAGATAGATGGATAGATAGATAGACACATATATTGCAGCATGGGACAAGAAACCTGGTTGGCATCCAAGAGAGATGTAATACACGACCTGGTCTTGTGAAACTGTACATCTAACTATCAGTTAAGTCAACATGTAATTATATATTATTATTTATTATTATTATTATTATTATTATTATTAGCGATACAGGTCTCTGAAAACTTCTTATATCCCATAAATAAACTGTGTTACCCTGAGAATGAGTGAGACATTGAAAATATAACAGATTTGTTCTCTATACCTCAGCATATGAAGCTATTTGATGAGAAGAGATTGGATCTACTGTTAATCCATATATTGCTTTATGTTGAGCATATTCTCTTGGTGGACAAGACTGTAAGGAACCTAATTCAGCTATATGATAGAGATATAGATTACTACTGGACTATTGGTTGTATGGACTATTGGACTAATGGTTAAATGGACTATTGGACTATTGGTTATATGGACTATTGGACTATTAGTTGTATGGACTATTTGGACTAATGGTTGAATGGACTATTGCACTAATTGTTAAATGGACTATTGGACTAATGGTTGAATGGACTATTGGACTAATGGTTAAATGGACTATTGGTTGTATGGACTATTGGACTAATAGTTGAATGGTCTATTGGACTAATGGTTGTATGGACTATTGGACTAATGGTTAAATGGACTATTGGATAATGGTTGGACTAATTGTTAAATGGACTGTTGGACTAATAGTTGAATGGACTATTGGACTAATTGTTAAATGGACTATTGGAGTAATGGTTGAATGGGCTAATTGTTAGATGGACTATTGGACTAATGGTTAAATGGACTATTGGACTAATGGTTGAATAGACTATTGCACTAATAGTTAAATGGACTATTGGACTAATGGTTGAATGGACTAATTGTTAGATGGACTATTGGACTAATGGTTGAATGGACTATTGGACTAATGGTTAAATGGACTAATGGTTAAATGGACTATTGGACTATTGGACTAATGGTTGAATGGACTATTGGAATAATGGTTGAATGGACTATTGGACTAATGGTTAATGGACTATTGGAGTAATGTTTGAATGGACTATTGGACTAATTGTTAAATGGACTATTGGAGTAATGGTTGAATGGGCTAATTGTTAGATGGACTATTGGACTAATTGTTAGATGGACTATTGGACTAATGGTTGAATGGACTATTGGACTAATGGTTAAATGGACTAATGGTTAAATGGACTATTGGACTATTGGACTAATGGTTGAATGGACTATTGGAGTAATGTTTGAATGGACTATTGGACTAATTGTTAAATGGACTATTGGAGTAATGGTTGAATGGGCTAATTGTTAGATGGACTATTGGACTAATGGTTGAATGGACTATTGGACTAATGGTTAAATGGACTAATGGTTAAATGGACTATTGGACTAATGGTTGAATGGACTAATTGTTAGATGGACTATTGGACTAATGGTTAAATGGACTATTGGACTATTGGACTAATGGTTGAATGGACTATTGGAATAATGGTTGAATGGACTATTGGATTAATGGTTAATGGACTATTGGAGTAATGTTTGAATGGACTATTGGACTAATTGTTAAATGGACTATTGGAGTAATGGTTGAATGGGCTAATGGTGAAATAAATCATTACCTCTAGTGTCAAATATTTTTAGAAATCGTCCCATTCCAGCTATCAAACAGTTATTTCGACTGGGTAACCATGCTATAGAACTAGTATTTTCTCCGTGACCTATTAGAAGATAAGATAAGAATACTAAAATGAAAAACTAATCAAACCTGTTTCGAAGTATTTTGCAGGATCTTCTGATGGACTTTGAGCATCAGTGAAATTTGATTTGCTGTGCCTAAATATAACATAATAGTCATGTGATGATCAGTGACAAGTCATGTAATTCACTTTGTTTTGTTAGGAGTAGAGGTACCAGCTCGTGTGACATCCCAGACAATAAGTGAAGAATCTGCCCTTGTCTTTTCTAACCCTTCAGCTAACTATATAAAAATATATATGTATGTATGTAAGTATGTATATATGTATGCATGCATGTATGTTACGTATGTATGTACATACACAATTCCACATACATACATTAATACATTGTATGTATAAATTATATGTATGCATATACAGATGTATGTATATATGTACATACATATGTACATGTATTTGTGTACGTATATATTTTACCAGTCTATTATCAGAAGGATTCCAGACAACACAGTGACAAGGTCTACCTAATGTCTTTGGAACTATAATCATATTCAAATTATAAGTAATCTTGAAAGTAATATTAAAATCAACTCACTCAGTTGTACATTAAGTAAACTAATAGCCGGATCTGGAGATAATAAACTGAATAGAGACAATTAAGAATATGAAATACATGTATAATCCTGACCCCCAGTCCAATACATGTATGGTCCCAACCCCAATCCAATAGTCCCCAACCTTACATGTATGGTCCCAACCCCAGTCCAATAGTCCCAACCCCAGTCAAATAGTCTCAGCCCCAGTTCAATAGTTCCAACCACAGTCCAACAGTCTCAGCCATCCCAACCCCAGTCCAATAGTCCCAACCACAGTTCAATAGTCCCAACCCCAGTCCAATAGTCCCAACCCCAGTCAAATAGTCTCAATCCCAGTTCAATAGTTCCAACCACAGTCCAACAGTCTCAGCCATCCCAACCTCAGTCCAATAGTCCCAACCCCAGTCCAATAGTCCCAACCCCAGTCCAATAGTCTCAACCCCAGTCCAACCACAGTCCAACATTCTCAGCCGTCCCAACCCCAGTATAATCAGCCCTACTCTACTAACTTTGTAAGAGACACTTTTCCATTTGACTGTCCAATGGCAAAAAAATGGGCATGATCTTTGCTTGGTTGCCAGGCAACTGTCTAATACGAGTATAATACTATGAACATACACACATCACACATACATACCTGATTACGTGATAAACAAGATATATCAGAACTTGCAGCTATTAAGCGACCAACATGATCATCAGACAAATCTGATTAGCATATTATAATACACTTATATATATCTCATAATGTACACCACTTACTAACTGTCGTTGCATCTTTACTATCCTGTCAATAATCAATACATTATATGAACATATATACGTATATATATATATATATGCATTATATAATATATATATTTTTTTATTTATATTTTTGCAATTGAATTACAGTACATACATAATATAGTTTATACCTCACGTGATTGAATCTGATAGAGTTTTAGTTCATTGCCATATGTGACAAACTCATCCTCTACATTTGGTGACCAGATAACCTGTCCAGCCATATTACAGGCTTGCACATGCAATTGGGTGGAGTTTTATAGGTGTGGCGACAACTTTAATTACTCCAGAACTTCCACAAATTGTTAGTGAAGATGCCTACCTCTTCTGTTGTTGTTCCACTGTGGTCTCTAGTATCGTTTCTGATTGTATATCTCGTTGTATTACTCGTCAGACAAATTTGTAACCAGACAAACCAGTATTACAAGTTAATCAATGAAATTGCATGTACTATCTTGTGGTTAGCATGGTGTTTTGAAATGCAAGTTGTTAAAAATGAGCACACACAATGGATGACACTTGTAATTGCATTTATAATCCTTGCAGTACAACCACAGATATACGAAGATGCATTTGGGAACCCATGTGTATTAATGGTGTCATATTTACGTGATAAAGTTTCAATACAGCAAGCGCTTCAACTCTTCCTTTGTCAACTAATATCCATACCCATTGCTACTCTACTTGTCTGTCTCATTTGGTACTCTCTCTCTCCGCTCTCATCTGCTCATCCAAAAATGTTTGAAATAGATCAAGATGATTTCTTGCACGTTGGACTACCACAAGGAATATTGTGTGAAGCTCTAGTGACATTTATCGCATTCTTACCCGAGTTATTTATTAAATCTGGTATCTTGCTTGACCTGGTGTGTGCCTCAAATTTCATATTTCTAGGCTTAGTTTTTGGTAAATTCACTGGTGCCTGTTTCAACTCTCTCCCCATCACAGCTATGAGTATATTCTTCAATAGGCAGTCATGGACACAGCTAATCTTCGTCTATTGGATTGGACCAGCTATTGGTGGCATCCTTGCCTGGAGAGTTCTAGTTAGCAGAAACGATGTCAAGAAACCCAAACTAGCATAGTTTTATACATGAAATATAGGTTACCATAGAAACAATCATGAACAAGTAATATTCAGCTGCGTATTCAATTATCACATGTACATTTTAATTTATTAGTCTCATTCTAACTATTTTTGACATAGGAATGGGACCACACCAAAATATAATGATATCGTGTAAGACATGTATATATGAAACCCAGCTTATTACATAATACATGTACATTGCATATGTTACTATAAATAGTAACAAAACAACAACCCATCCACTATAAATAGTAACAAAACAACAACCCATCCACTATTTATAGTAACAAAACAACAACCCATCCACTATTTATAGTAACAAAACAGCATACAAGATGACTGCCTAGAATGTATGTTACATACACATAATAGTTGTAAAGGTGAGGTGTAGTAATGTAGTTAACTCTTAACAAAACCTTATGAATGAAGTGGATAATAATTACAACTACCATATAGCCACACAAGTTGTTAACACAACATCATAAAGTAATTATAAATAACTATTAACTATATATATCTATTGAATACCAGCCAACAGTCAGTCTAAACAAAGATAATAATACAAACATACTACGAGCTGAGAACTATTACAAATATTAACAAGAGGAATTGATGCCACAAACCCTATCAACTAATCAAAAAAAAACAACAGAATCGTATAATAAAATTAATTCATTGTTGAAATACTTTTTTTAAATGTTTCCAATTATTTTCGGAAAGTGCGGCCACTGTAAAGAAATGGAGATATATGTTATAAGATTATAAATACACCATGACTTATGTTGTCTTGTTACCATAACAACCACGAGATCACATGACATGCTTAAATCATGCAATACAATTAAATAATATTGCAATGCAAAATGAACGCCCGACACCATATCATGGTAACACTCATTACTTACGAAATGGTCTTCTTTTCTGTTACTTTGACTTCAGGTCTAGCTCGATTCAAAACCTTTAATAGAGCTGTTGTCCTTGCACGCATACGGGAATGCAGATATGCCTATTGAATATATAATATATAAAGTATTGTTATTATATACAACACACCCCATTAATTGTGCCACACCCAGTTAATTAATTGTCCACACCCACTTTTGACCCCCATTAATTGTGCCACACCCAGTTAATTAATTGACCACACCCACCTTTGAACATTTGATATGATAGTGCAAATAGTCTCTAAATGTATGAATCAAATTAATAGTTTTCTCTCGTGTCGCTGGATCCTTGAAATGACGGGGGAACAGTACTAAAGAGAAAGAATATATAATTACATAATTATTACATATACATAGTATTATATACGTAATCACAAATAATATAATTATATATACATATGGATACATACATATATACGTATACATTAATCTTACCAAATGTAATGTAACCAACATTAGCACCAGTTAAAGCATCGGTACCCTCCAGTTCCTGAGGAGGTTCCGCATGAGAGAAGAGGACTTGAGGTGCTGTTTGACTACCACGTCTACCTTCTTTAAACTCCTAGAGAATTAGAGAAGTAATTTAAATCAACGGATCTTCCTCTATGAAGGTGTTTCAACAAGAAAGTTTGTTTGAGTGGTTACCATGTTTTGAGGTATGCTTCATGTAACCTAAGGCCTTTAATTACAGTATATATGGTACTATTATAAGCAGTATACAGTTGAGAGTGGGATTTCAATATTACAATATATATTTAGTATAGTACCATATATGTTCTAATTATTTCATGCTACACATGTAGGTGAGTGGTATGAGATCTATCTCTCTCTTCTCTCACACACAATCACACGTACCTGCATAAATACTTTACCAATAATGACATCATCATCGTCTGTGAATATAGTACTAAATATAACTGTGACACGATCCTTCTGAGCTGATACATACCTGTATCATATCAATATCACATGACTATCATGTGATTAATCAATTAGTTAGGGTATGGCTTACATTGTTTCCTGTTCTCGGTAGTGGACTATGGCTGTTGACTTTTCGCCACCTTTTGATTGAACATCGAAATATTTTTCGAATACTGAAGCAAAGCAATTTCTTTTCAAGAGAGCAATCTTCTTTGCTAGCTCATCTAGAAATATATACTAATAATATACTAAAAATACACTAAAAATTTACTAATAATATACTAATGATATACTAGTGTACTAAATAATAAACTAATAATATACTAATAATATGCTATTAATACACTAATAATATACTAAGAGACAGTTACCACATAATCTAGGAATATCATTAACTGACTCTTACCAGGATTACTAGGAAGATTTTCCAGAGATACTTCAAGAGAAATATCATAACTGGATTCAACATCACCAATCATAAGATCACCATATACACTTTGTAAATACTGTAATGGGAAACAAATGTATGTACGTATGTATGTATGTGTGTGTATGTATCTATGTGTGTGTATGCATGTATGTATGTATGTATGTGTGTGTATGCATGTATGTATGTATGTATGTTTGTATGTATGTATGTATGTATGTGTGTATGTATGTATTTATGTATGTATGTATGTATGTATGTATGTATGTATGTATGTATGTGTGAATGTATGTATTTATGTATGTATGTATGTATATATGTATGTATGTATGTATGTATGTATGAATGTATGTACTTATGTATGAATGTATGTATGTATGTATGTATGTATGTATGTATGTATGTATGTATGTATGTATGTATGTACATGTACATGCATCTGTAGTTTGGTAATGACCATATATGACCAAAACAAACATGACAGGATCACAATATACAAGTATACATATACATGTATACAGTATGTATATATAGTATATACATATACCCACAACACTTACCCCATCAGCTCCATGCTGTTGTAAGTCATTATAAAACTTCAATGAGATACTTATCTAAATTTACAGAAGAAAAGATAAACGATATATAGACACAATATAAATACATACTCTTATTCTGTTCTTGTCACCATCGGGATTAGAAACATGAAATAATACTCCATCAAAATCTATTTAGAAATTACACACGATTAATAAACATTATCATTACATATAAAGTACACCAAAAACAATTTACAAGATAATCACATACATACATATATGTACATATATTGATAACCACATATGAAGATACTGAAAGTATTGCTAATTATACACACACATACACACACCTGCAACCGTTATATCTACACCTTCTGGTTTCCCTCCGGCAGCACTATTGAAAAAAATAATTAATAATTTATGTGTGCGTATATCAATAGATATGCACGTGTACATCTAAATCTTTAGGGCATCTTGACAATTGGTTCCGTAACCATGGCAACCGTGTCTAAATCTCTGAGTTTCATATACATATGAGTACAGCTAAATCTTCAGAGTACCCTAATAATTGGTTCCATAACCTTGGCAACTGTGTCTATATATCTGAGCTTGATATATATATATGTGTGTGTGTACCCTGAACCAGAGAATAGTAAAACATTTATTATGTAAGTTTACTCCAGCCTCTCTCCCTCCCTTCCTTTTATTGCTATATCTTCAGTTGTGTGATGCTTTTATAGTTCGCTCACTACCTGGGAGTAAATATTCTAATCTTCTCTATGGAGGAAAAACCAGTTAGTTTCATTTCACTTAATCACAGAGCAATGGATTATCATTAGTGCATACCAAGTCTTTATATAACAGTTACTATTAGTCGGTTACTAAAAGTCTATTTGCATATCACAAGGTACACACACACACACATTAATATATATATATACCACTTAGTTGTTACAATATTTCACTCACTGCTTCCCTCATTTTTTCTAAAATATAAACGTATATATACTTTCTATGGACCTTTTGAATCGCTGTATTAACAGTTCTTCGATAATCTTGTTCCTGAATTCCAGTAAAATCATTTTGTCACTAGATAAGACAAGAGAGAAGGAGAGAAAGTATGTGCACAAAAATGGTTGCGGTGGTGGGTGTGGCTTACATCACGTGACTTCAGAGGTTAATTAATCAATTATTAATTAATAACTAGTTGTAATAAAAACACAACACACTATAGATAAAGGATGACAATAATGTATATACAAACTTTACAAATCAAGAAATATAATTATTTTTTAGTATTCGTCTAAACGATCCAATGTTCTTGAGTTTGAGGGTACATCTGATAACACACTGGTTTGCGACGATGAGCGATTCAGCAAATGACTTCTACGATATTCCTTTGGCTTGAAGGCATTTGATTTCATCTCTATATATAATATAATACATGTATATGGTGTAACCATGGTAACTGCTATGTCACAGACCTGAAATTAAAATATCTATGGCGCCATCATACACGTTTTGAAGTACTTCCACACCTCTTTCGTCCTATGTATGTGAAATAGATATATACATAAACAGACAAACAGTTACATATATTAATTACTATTAAAATACTATTGTTTTAGATTTGATAACATCAAAACGTGTGTGTGCGTATATATATATATAATTATAATCACACCAATAATTATAATTTTTACATTATATCCACTTACTTGTTGTCTCATGATTGCTGCACGTCTTTGCTGCGTGTGTGTGTGTGTGTGTGTTTGTGTGTGCGTGTGCGTGTGTGTGTGTGGTGTGTGTATGTGTAGTAGTAGTATTCAATATAGTATTATATGTAAAACTGACCTGTTCTTCAATTCTATGTCTTTCTACATTTTCACGATCAACTTTCTAATAATGGAGAAACAATATGATAATCTCGTCTGTACACACACACTTACACACATACACATATATACCTCAAAAGCTGTTAGGAATCTATGTAGCACTGGAAATATACTGTTTGGTTGAGCTAATTTCTGATTTTCACCAAAGTACTGAACAACTTCTAAAAATGCTTCCTACAAAGAAATATATATAGTTTATATATTAAAACTTTATGAGATTTATGAATTCATTCCAAACACACACACACACACATATACACACATATATATAATTATTTACCTTAGCCATTTTATAATCTTGTTCTAATTGAGTCACTTTTGGTTCCATCTCAAGACAGAAGGTCTAAAGAAAAAATTAAAAAATCTCTTTCATCACTTAATAATCAATCCTCTTCTCTTTAGTTCATACTCTCCCTCTTCCTCTCCCTCTCCCTCTCCTTCTCCCTCTCCCTCTCCCTCTCCTTGGGTACATCCTCTCTCATCTTCTTACCTTTAATCTCTTATTCTGTTTGTTACTAACAAATTCAGAAGTAGCTAATTTCATTCCTTGTACTGCTTCTCTTACATCCACTCCAAGAAGATCCAAATTAACTACAAATAAGTAATACATACATACATACATAAATAGTTACATACATACATACATACATACATACATACCTGTTCCAGCCTTCTCAAGGTATTTTAATTCATTAACAAAACCTAACACCTCAGGATAATTGCTTCGTGCAACTTCCGCTATATAATGTAACAATGTGAGATTACGATTAGCAGCTGATCGTACTTCAATTAACTACAAGATAAATAAATCATGAATCAGTCTTGTTCCTGGACATAAGTAGTCTGGGAATGAGTCTTATATTTTGACTCAACCCATTCATTAATTAAACTCACAATGTCAAGAGACTGTACTTTGAATCCATAAACTCCACCTCTTTTACCACTGTTCATATAATTACCAAATGCTAATATTATCTAATGTCAAAAGATAATAGATAGATAGATAGATAGATAGATAGATAGATAGATAGATAGATAGATAGATAGATAGATAGATAGATAGATAGATAGATAGATAGATAGATAGATAGACAGACAGACAGACAGATAGATAGGACAAATAGATAAATGATGAATAAATGTGGATGGACAAATAAATTAAATGGTGTAATGAATGATTAATGACCAATTAAAAATTAATGGTACACACAATGGACAAATGGGTAGATAAGACATTTTGTTACCTCAAGAATCTTCTTTACATTTTCAGAAGCTAGAACAGATCTTGAGGCAGCAATTACTGCATCTATTTGCTGAGATCAGCATTAATGGATACATAGATAGATAGACGGATGGATGGATGGATGGATGGATGGATGGATGGATGGATGGATGGATGGAAATAGATAGATAGATAGATTGATAGATAAATAGAAATTGATAGACAGACATTAACGTACATATATGTATATACATGTACTTACCGGTACCATCAGTTGTAGATCATCCTCTATATTACCCATGAATATCATTACTTGTAAACGTGGCTTTATCCGTTCAATATTACTTAACTGTACAGAGAATTAAACGTAACATTATAATTATTAATAAACATTAACTCACATCAAATAGGAATTTATCAGCTGATGGTAAACGCTTTGGATTCTTTTTGTCTTTAATAAACTGTTGAAATTTCTTTATTTCATCATCTGTTGGAATTACTTTTATCAATATCTCAACATGTTCTAATGGAAGAGAATCCATGTCCATTCTGTGGGGATAATGGATAGTACAATGGATAGTATAATGGATGGTACAATGGATAGTATAATGGATAGTACAATGGATAGTACAATGGATAGTAAAATGGATAGTATAATGGATAGTATAATGGATAATGGATAGTATAATGAATAGTATAATGGATATTACAATGGATAGTATAATGGATAGTATAATGGATAGTATAATGGATAGTATAATGGATAGTATAATGGATAGTACAATGGATAGTATAATGGATGAATGGACCAATGGATCACATGACTCACATTGAAATTTGTTGTCTTAAAACATCTGGACTAGCAGTGACCTTTTTACGAATAATAGCAACATTTTGAATTCTCTTAGGTTCAAGAAGACTCGATTCTTGTTCAATTTGACCACTCTCTGATTTAATGCTCCGTGATGGAGAAGAAGAGCTTCCATCGGTTTTCAGCACTGACGCTCTTCTACCAAGAGTTTTAAACTTTTCTTCAAAGTCAGTAAAATCCAATAAATCAATAATCTTATCGTCATCTAAAGAACTGAACACAGTCCCAGACACGTGTGTCGCTGGCATAGAAACCCAATTCAACATTGGAAGCTTATGTTGCGTAGTTATTTTCCGTTTTCCCTGAAAATCTAAATATTAAATAAAACAATCAAATACATTTGATACATTATAACTAACATACTTAATCCTCTCCTTCTTCCTGGAGGTGTGGGAGCTCCAGGCATTCCTGGAGGTGGAGGTGGTGGCATTGGAGGTCCTCCCCCTGGACCAGGTGGAGGAGGAGGAGGAGGAGGGGGAGGAGCAGCCCCAGGAGGTGGAGGTGGAGGAGGAGGAGGAGGAGGAAGCTGAAATATAAAGAGATATAAAATATTTTAAAGTATAAAACAGTGTCTTACTGGACCACCAGGAGGAGGAGGAGGAGGGGGGGATGGAGCAACAGCAGCTCCTGTTCCTTCTTGTATGGCTTTCTTTAGTTCTGTTACTTGTTTCTCAAGTTCAGCTGAGAGAGGTATAATAATATTATTATACTGATGAGGTAGGTAATGTGCCTACCTATTCTCTTTAGAGACTGGAACTCAGAGGCTGCATGTTTTTCATCTATCTATAGAGTTATATAGATAGATATATGTATGTACATGTATGTAGATAGTCTAGGTACATGTGTATGTATGTACAAAAACACATCAGTGAATACATGAATATATACATACATATATACATATGAATACAGATACACGTAGATACAAATACCTCATGTGTCAGTACATACATACATACATACATATTAATATAGATATATAAACAGATACACCACATATCCACACCTCCAACTGATTTTTCTTCATTAATTCAACTTGTAGCAATGCTTCACTTCTCTGTTGAGCCTCTTCTACAAGAGCTGAGATATTGAAATAATTTTCTTCATATGCTGAAATCTGATCTACTAAAGTTTGAGCCACGTCTGATGACGACTTTAAAAACTAAATAACAGAATACGCAAACATATTGTAAATGCATAGTGTATACATGTATATGTAATTATGGGTATTTGAAAAGTGTAATTACAACTATATATGTATGTAGTATATATCAGCTTATATGATACATAATTGCCCCAAAGAGCTTCTTATTTGGCACTGCACAGTTCTCACTTTGTACCAGATGGCATAGTTATATTGTCACTAACAGCATTAACTCTTTGTTAATTGGCTCAAGATGTATTCCTAATGGCACACACACTAACCATTGTCGAGCCAATTTGGCCCATGATTCATCTTTTCAAAATAGAAAAACAAAAAACATTACTTGAAATATAACAATGATGATATAATATCATCATGTAACTTTAGTAAATCATTTTTACATGTACGTATATACTACAGGTGGGCGTGGTTATGTTAATTAAATATTCTACACTTCTATTTGAAAATTCTGGTAAGAGCACTTCATTCTTGTCTACTAACCTGTAGGTACTCCTCAAGTCCTAACTCAGTGAATTCATATTGAAGATGTACTCTAAAATTCACATCTTCTGCTGAATGAACTATAATGTTAATAAAATTCATACACGCTATTTGAAATTCAGTAGTGACATTTCTATGATCCATAAAATAACGGACTAGACATTCGAAACGATGCTGTTCCTTATTCTCTTTCTTGAAGTTATCAACAGCTTCAATCACTTTGATATGGCCTCCCCTTACAAGACAGACAGCGGCTAACAGTTCTACTACTGTAATGATAGTTCTGTAAGGTATAATAGATAAGAGTAAGCAAGAATGGGAAGGATATGTGACTTGAATAGACTTGGTGAAGACAGTGTGATTGTATGCTTCAATGGAGTTGGGTAATATTGATATTATCATGATGTGAGGTAAATGTTGTAATTATTACATATGATTATGTATTCTTAACGTGAGGTAAATGTTGTAATTATTACATATGATTATGTATTCTTAGTATGAGGTACATCCAAGGGTGTGAAAATAGTAAGTCATGCAGGACATTGTCCGATAAATCTAGTGAATGTCCGGTAAATTGAAACTGAGCTGTATACAAAGTATATGGGGAGCAGGACAAGAGTGTTGAAAATAGGCCAAAATGTCCGGCAGTTGGCTCACTATTTCCACACCCTTGGATACATCAATTAAGTACAAACAGAATACAAACTAATATTATACACTTAGTAGTCATTGTTTCTCCTCCTAACAGACAGCCTCAATAGTAAGATAATTTATGGATTATATTCATGTTATATTAGTAAGAATGGTAATAATATTTTGTTTGTCATATTCCAAATAAGGTAGTGATACAATTAATTGCAACATACAAATTGCGATATTGCAAATGATTTCCCAAACCAGTGCTTAGCTGCTCACTCATTTGATACAAGGCAATTTCATTCACTATCCTAAGATCTATCATTAAGCTTCTTAGATACCAAATTTTAATGATCACGCCAAGCATTAAGAGATAAAGAATATTGTTAGTTAAAGAAGTTTAACTAACCTTTGAGTCCCAAAAAACATAGATAGTACCATTACACTAATAGCCTCTTTATCTTTCATAACAGCTGCAAATCCATGCTGTATGTGTACATGAGAAAATCACATATGAAAACAGATGTTATATAATGTACAGTAGTGTATACTGTATAGTATTATACATAATGTACAGTAGTGTATACTGTATAGTATTATACATAATGTACAGTAGTGTATACTGTATGGTATTATACATAATGTACAGTAGTGTATACTGTATGGTATTATACATAATGTACAGTAGTGTATACTGTATACTATTATACATAATGTACAGTAGTGTATACTGTATGGTATTATACATAATGTACAGTAGTGTATACTGTATAGTATTATACATAATGTACAGTAGTGTATACTGTATGGTATTATACATAATGTACAGTAGTGTATACTGTATGGTATTATACATAATGTACAGTAGTGTATACTGTATGGTATTATACATAATGTACAGTAGTGTATACTGTATGGTATTATACATAATGTACAGTAGTGTATACTGTATAGTATTATACATAATGTACAGTAGTGTATACTGTATAGTATTATACATAATGTACAGTAGTGTATACTGTATGGTATTATACATAATGTACAGTAGTGTATACTGTATGGTATTATACATAATGTACAGTAGTGTATACTGTATGGTATTATACATAAT
>OX345650.1:5184371-5189371 GCA_947044365.1 Petrosia ficiformis
CCATCCATCAAACCATCAATTCATCCATCCATCAATCCATCTGTCCATCCACTCATCCATCAATCCATCCATCCATCCATTCATCCATAAAACCATCAATCCATCCATCCATCCATCAAACCATCCATCCATCCACTCATCCATCCATCAAACCATCAATCCATCCATCCATCCATCCATTCATCCATCCATCAATCCATCCACTCATCCATCAATCCATCCATCCATCCATTCATCCATCAAACCATCCATCCATCCACTCATCCATCCATCAAACCATCAATCCATCCATCCATCCATCCATCCATCAATCCATCCACTCATCCATCAATCCATCTGTCCATCCACTCATCCATCAATCCATCTGTCCATCCGCTCATCCATCAATCCATCTGTCCATCCATTCATCCATCCATCCATCAATCCATACATCCATCCACTCATCCATCCATCCATCCATCTCTATCTATCTATATATCATCCATTCATCCAATCAGCATTTTATTTCCTTACAAAGTAAAGTGCTATGGCCAGAATTATGATAAAAATTATAGCACCAACAACAGGAGCAGCTATAACATACCAAGGTACATCAGGATTACTTTCAAATGTTAAGAATTTATTAAGTACCAATTCACTCTGTCAAAAAGATACAATATTATAATTATAACATATAAACATAATTAATATCTCACTGATGAGTTTGTGGTCGATCCAGCTGTGTCAATAAAATTATTATCAACAGACACATTAACATATGCTTTGAGAGTATAAGCAGCTGTCTTTCTCTGTGTATGAATGAATGGATTAATGAAAGATTGAAAAAATAAAAGGATGGAATCATAGATGAATATAGATGGATGGATAGATGGATGGATAGATGGATGGATGGATGGATTGATGGATGGATGGATGGATAGATGGATGGATGAATACATAGATAAGAAGATAAACAGACAGACAGTTGGACAAACTAGATAGATGAGGAATAAATAGACAGATAGATAGATGGATGGATTGATGATAAATAGATAGATAGATAGATAGATAGATAGATAAATAGACAGATAGATTGATAAATAGATAGATAGATAGATAGATAGATAGATAGATAGATAGATAGATAGATAGATAGATAGATTGATAAATAGATAGATAGATAGATAGATAGATAGATAAATAGACAGATAGATTGATAAATAGATAGATAGATAGATAGATAGATAGATAGATAGATAGATAGATAGATTGATAAATAGATAGATAGATAGATAGATAGATAGATAGATAGATATATAGATAGATAGATAAATAGACAGATAGATTGATAAATAGATAGATAGATAGATAGATAGATAGATAGATTGATAAATAGATAGATAGATATATAGATAGATAGATAAATAGACAGATAGATTGATAAATAGATAGATAGATAGATAGATAGATAGATAGATAGATTGATAAATAGATAGATAGATATATAGATAGATAGATAAATAGACAGATAGATTGATAAATAGATAGATAGATAGATAGATAGATAGATAGATAGATAGATTGATAAATAGATAGATAGATATATAGATAGATAGATAAATAGACAGATAGATTGATAAATAGATAGATAGATAGATAGATAGATAGATAGATAGATAGACAGATTGATTGATAGATAGATAGATAGATAGATAATGAGACAGATGGTTACACACATTGTAGAATCTTTCATCAAGGTATCCCAATATATCCAGTGTTATAGATCTAGAGGAATCTAATTCCGTAACACTACATATCAAATTAATACATAATTCCGGATTCTGTTCACAATCCTGTGGATAAGAGAGTAATGAAAATGACCACCGATATACTTATCTATTTTATATTTGTATCTATTTCACATAATATGTTGAACTAACTAAATCAATCCTCTCTTGTCTAGTGGTACGACTCAAAACAGACTTTAGAGTGTGTCCTCGAGATACAGATCGTCTTCTCCGTCTACTTGTTGAAGTTACATTAAAACCTTCTGGATTCAAAACGCTGGTATCACATTTGACTGAACTGTCAGTACTTGTATGCATGTATGACTGCATAAATGTATGTATGTATGTACGTATGTATGTATGTATGTATGTATGTATGTATGTATGTATGTATGTATGTATGTATGTATGTATGTATGTATGTATGTATGTATGTACACATAACTACATACAATGATGGATACCAATACTAACAAGAGTAGCAGGATAATAAAAGTAGTTATCTCTAGTGACTGATGATAATTGAGCTGGTATGAATATATTAAGAGTAGCATTACGAATTGTTGATGGACCATTATTACGAAGAGTAACAGATAATTGAATATCTTCCCCAAGATTACTAGCCATATTATCAACACGTGGAGTAAAATTTCCTTGATATGAAACTTGATCTGATGAGAATAGACTGTGTATGTGTATGTGTGTGTGTGTGTGTGTGTGTGTGTGTGTGTGTGTGTGTGTGTGTGTGTGTGTGTGTGTGAGTGTGTGTGATAAATATATAAATGGATACATTGACAGACAAGCAAACGATGAAAATTTGTGTGTATATATAATGTGTACGTGTATGTATGTATATATGTATGTATGTATGTAGGTATGTATGTAAGTATGTATGTATGTATGTATGTATGTATGTATGTATGTATGTATGTATGCATGTATGTATGTATGTATGTATGTATGTATGTATGTATGTATGTATGTATGTATGTATACGTATGTATGTATGTATGTATATATGTATGTATGTATGTATGTATGTATGTATGTATGTATGTATGTATGTATGTTGTATGTATGTATGTATGTAATGTATGTACGTATACGTATGTATGTATGTAATGTATGTACATATACGTATGTATGTATGTATGTATGTATATGTATATATATTATACTAACATAGCAACAGAATACTGAGATATAGAAGTTATGCTGAAATCAGCATAATCTTTGTTATTATTTGTAATATTTTCTCTGTTGATGCCTCCCGTTGGTACAAAGATTGAGATCGGAATAGTCACTGTACCCTCATCACCTCGTAATGGTTCCACTTGCCAGCGAAGTGATATAGCACCAATGACATCTCCTTTGTTGATAGTTGGACGAAGAGGGCATCTGTAATTTGCATGAGTCAAGTTCAAAAGTGTTGTGTCGTTGCAACGAATTAAAGTCTAGAAATAATTGATTGATAGATAGATAGATTAATATGGATAGATAGAGGGATGGATAGACGAATAGATGGATGGATAGATAGATGAATGGATGGAAAGATAAATGGATAGGTGGATAGATAGATGGATGAATAAATGAATAGATTGTTGATTGTTAAAGTGGTAATCAATACTAACTGATTGAGGAAGGACTTGACGATGTGTGAAAATGTTTCTTGGTAGTTCAAATGTAATGAATGCATTAAAAGCAATCTCTCCCAGATTCTCAAAACTTAATCTAACATCCACTCTTTCTATAGCATCAACTGTTAATTGTGACTGATCTTCGTAAGCTTCACCACTTAAAGCTCTGTAAATAAAATGAAAGTAAGACATGTATATGTATTAGTATGGCCATAATGACCACCTTTAGTATTAGATTGTACATATAAAATGAAAGTAAGACATGTATATGTATTAGTATGGCCATAATGACCACCTTTAGTATTAGATTGTACATTTAAAAGAATGAATGAATTCAACTCACAAATAAGTAATATTTATAATTTCTAATCTAAGATCTGAATCACAAATTTCATCTTCTCCACATTGAGTAGCTATGTTTACCTGAAAGATTAACAAATAGATAGATGGATCCATGAATGGGTGGATAGATGGATGGATTGATGGATAGATGGATAGATAGACAGACAGACAGACAGACAGACAGACAGACAGACAGACAGACAGATAGATAGATAAATAGATAGATAGATAGATAGATAGAGATATAGATATTACATCAAGTGTATCAGGTATTGAGGTGATGACAGGAGATTGTGATAAGTCAGAAGGAGAGAGGTTAGTATCAACAATAACATCAGGTCGACTGATCTGTAACATTTCTACAGTTAGACTGAAATCATTCAAGCTAATTGTAGAGGTATCATTCTGAATTAAAAGAAATTTAAAATGATGTAGTAAAGATCCTTACAATACGATTATACATACATAATAATCATGCTTTATATATAATATATACATAGTTCTTGTTAGTATATATATATCAAATTTAGTCCTTCAGCTTGTGTCCAAGGATGTGATATATTCCAAGTCTATATCACATCCTTTGACAATCGCTGTATTTGGGATATAACAAAGCATGTAATATAATATATATATATAATATAGTATACTGGTGGATTATAGAATGACAGGTCATACGTACACGTACACCAAACAGTTGCCATGGTATAATTATAATTAGAATAATTTTCCTATATATATATAATATATATTTAATTATAATAGTGTATTTCCATCATCACATTGCACTTACCATAATATATACAATTGAGTCATCACATGTTTCTATATTAGGAGAAGTGAAGTTTAAAGTACGAATTATTTCACTGTTCATGAGGTCATCAAAAAATAATCTTTGATTCATAATAATCACTTCTTGTAAAGAATAGTTAGCACCTAATATAAATTATGTAATATTGTATAATAGTTATGTAATACTGTATAAAGTTTATGTAATATTGTATAAGGTTTATGCATGCAAAAGTAAGGAATTCAATTATGAGTTGAACCCATATCTAGTGTGTAATTCTCTAATGCCTGCATATAATAATGAAATATTTCTTGTGCGTAATTAAAGATTTTAAGCTAATATCTTTGGATACAATTACAAACCAGTTCTTCTTATATTTGTGTGATGTACAGTGTGGTAAATACTATAATTATGAAACTTACTGAAACCTGAGTCAAGTCCTCGTCCATCGAACATACCACACAC
>OX345650.1:5191871-5211871 GCA_947044365.1 Petrosia ficiformis
AAAACTTCCATTCTGTGTTAAAGTGTTAAGTAAAAAAAACTAAAAACCTTTATACTAGTAATTATCTATATATAAGCATAGATGAGATACATGGACACTTGTACAACTTACATGAGATACATGGACACTTGTACAACTTACATGAGATACATGGACACTTGTACAACTTACACAAGATACGTGGACACTTGTACAACTTACATGAGATACGTGGACACTTGTACAACTTACATGAGATACATGGACACTTGTACAACTTACATGAGATACATGGACACTTGTACAACTTACATTAGATACAGCTTACATGAGATACATGGACACTTGTACAACTTACATGAGATACATGGACACTTGTACAACTTACATTAGATACAGCTTACATGAGATACATGGACACTTGTACAATTTACATGAGATACATGGAAAACTTACATGAGATACATGGACACTTGTACATATAAACTTACATCAGATATATGGACACTTGTACCAGAAGAACAAAAACCTTCATTATTCTGATTATTTGAACTACCGGACTCTTAAAATAGAAATTTAATGAAAAGAGTCAGCACAGAAAATACACACTATTTGTACATACAGACATAAATATAGACAATAAGAAGATATTGGACAAAGAATGTCATAGACTATCAAATTAATGTTCTGTTGTACATATAAACATATTCTTACGATCACATGGATATAAAATAGCAAATTCAGTTAGATTACGATCCGAGTAAACACATCTTCCACGTGCCTGAGTTTCATCACCAGTATTTCCTATGTACTCCCATAATGGAGCACAGGACTAAATAGATAGATAGAAATAGAGATAGACAAATAGATACATATCTGGCTTACAATGAAATACTCTCCACTGCTGTATATAACCTTTCCCATCAATCCGCCATTTTTATTTTGTATAACACGATAATCCTCAACACTTTTAATATATTCTTTAGTATTGCCTGAAAACAGGTAACATAGTACTATCATAAACTATACTGGACATTATAACGTACCAACTCTGTCAAATAACAGACCATCTGGTCCTGTTGCACTTCCATTACCCAAAGTTGCTCCACATTGACCAGAGTTTAATGGACACGTATATACTAAACCAGTAGTAATATTCTCATAACATGGCCATATTTCAGAATCATTGAGTGCTAACAATTCATCGTCACTCAGGTTTGGATATACCTCACGACAAACGAGACCATTTGGTTTAATACCTGATATTCCTCCAGGAAATTGACCATCTGGTGCTCCTACCAGTATACTGAGGTGATAATATACCAATAATGAGATATTGAAAAAAATATCAGCAGTACTTTACTATCAAATGTCAACAACACATATATATATATACATACACTAATATATTTGTATCTGCCCTCGCAAACATTTATAGCTACAGCCTAACAGCATGTATGCTAATTGTGTGTTGGTTTCAAAGCTGCACACATGCAGGTTGCACACATATGGGAGATGCTTGTACATGTGTGTATGGTGTGTGTTAGACAGTAAAAGAATTTGGGCACGAGTTCACTATACTATGGAGCTGTCAGTCTTCTGCTGTTTGTTTTTGCAGTAGGAGTATTAGTGGGACAGCAGCCAAGAGAAAGTGTGAAGTTTGATTTTGCATGGAGGTTTCATCTTTAGGATTTGAATCTATTATTGCACTGAAATGATAGTGCCCTCCCATGCGATCTAACTAGATGCACTGCAATGATAGTGCCCTCCCATGCGATCTAACTAGATGCACTGCAATGATAGTGCCCTCCCATGCGATCTAACTAGATGCACTGAAATGATAGTGCCCTTCCATGCGATCTAACTAGATGCACTGCAATGATAGTGCCCTCCCATGCGATCTAACTAGATGCACTGCAATGATAGTGCCCTCCCATGCGATCTAACTAGATGCACTGAAATGATAGTGCCCTCCCATGCGATCTAACTAGATGCACTGAAATGATAGTGCCCTCCCATGCGATCTAACTAGATGCACTGCAATGATAGTGCCCTCCCATGCGATCTAACTAGATGCACTGAAATGATAGTGCCCTCCCATGCGATCTAACTAGATGCACTGCAATGATAGTGCCCTCCCATGCGATCTAACTAGATGCACTGAAATGATAGTGCCCTCCCATGCGATCTAACTAGATGCACTGCAATGATAGTGCCCTCCCATGCAATCTAACTAGATGCACTGCAATGATAGTGCCCTCCCATGCGATCTAACTAGATGCACTGAAATGATAGTGCATTCCCACGTGATCTAACTAGATGCGTACAGCATGCAAGCATCCTTTTTGTGAGGGTGTACATACAACATAGAAGACACAGTATCCTTTATGTAGTATATACAGTGTAGTAGGAAAATGAAGATAGTTACATTATTATAGAGGGGCGAGAAGAATTTTCAGCTAGGTGTTTATTATCTCCTTGCATCCTATCCCACTGTTATATATACGGCACAGAAGACACAGTTTACCTTATGTATGTATAGTTTACCTGTATATACAGTACAGAAGTATGTAGTTACACTTATGTATGTATAGTTTACCTGTATATACAGTACAGAAGTATGTAGTTACACTTATGTATGTATAGTTTACCTGTATATACAGTACAGAAGTATGTAGTTACACTTATGTATGTATACTGTTAATCACATGAGAATACAATATTTACATAAACACATAACTCTATAGGGATGCATGCGTGTTTGCATGTGTAGATTGAAAAATGTATTTGGTTAAAATGTTTTAAGAAACAACCGACTGTTTTCATCATAATACATTCCAAAATGCAGGCTCTATTCTGATTGGTCACATTTTCAAGACATAACAAATAAATTTAATTGGAACTAAACATTCAGTTGTATTAAAGTAAACAAAACTGTTTGTTTTATACAGTACACACTATGACATAGATAACCAAGTCATACAGAATGATTATATCACTCTTACACTGTTTATTTCATAACTACACTAGACTACCATACAGTAACTGTACTGTATTAATATTGATAAAAATTGCAATATGATTGTCTCGTGTCTCTTACGCCTTACGCCTCATGAAATTTTACTACTAACTTGAAACAACACTTGCCAATTTCAATCCCCAGATAATATATATAATTTATAGTATATATAATAGCTATGTAATTATACCTTATAATCAATAATCATATATATTATAATTATTTATATATATTATATATATATAAATAATTATATATATATATATATAATTATATATAATTATGTATATATATAATATATATAAATAATTATAAATAAATATAAATAAATATATATATATATGCTAATACGTCCTATATTCAGTATATAGGACCTATTAGCATACTATATACAATATATTGTATGATGGTGACATCTCCTGCATAGTGTGCAAATGGAAGGTCTATATACGATATATAGGACTCACCACATCAAAGGGATGATGTCACCATCATACTATATATATATATATATATATATATATATATATAATTATCATTAATGATTGCAAGCTTTTATCAACAATCAAACACACTTACACAGTACTATCCAATGCCTTTTGAAAACTATCATTTTCTGATAACTCAACTAACTGATGAGCTGTCACTGAATATCCAAATCTATCATCATATTTCCCTTCATTTCTAACAGGGGAGATCTTCACTATTGGCTCCAATATATCTATATTACTCTGACTATATGACCCATAAATTAGTAGAAGAAAGAGAAACACATTCATAGCCATACAGCTTGCTTGTAGTTGAATAAGACAAAGTATAGACTTTGCGAGAGTCAAGTTGCTGTGTATGCAAAAGCGAGCCCCACCCTAGATAAACACGCCCCATATGACGTTAGCGCAGTGGAGTAGGAGCAGAGGGGCTAGAAAAAAAATATCCTAAAAGCATACATTATATATATGCACTACTTATTGCATTACAATTCATTGAAGTTTGAAGTGTAAAGTATGTAACGAAATCTAGAATCTCTCAAATATCACTAACAATGAGAAACTCACCCCGGTCCTACCAAAGACCAAAGGGGCAAGCAACCACAGCCCAGGTACCAGGCCAACAATATCAGGTTGCATGTCCTTTTATATTACCAGATCTTCTTCACACACTACACTTGTGGGTTTAGAATTGGTGGAATTTTAGTGTGAATTGCAGTGGAATTACGAATTGGCAACTGATGCTATCTGAGAATTGAATTTCATGTTGGCTTGGAATAGTACAATTTAGCAATGCTGACTGCTTATATATATCTAAACATTAAATTACTTAATACAGTCCTTGAATATTGTAGTTAAAATTCTTTGTGAATCGTGTAGATTTACATGGAATTGGAATTTCCTTAAATTTAAAATTAATTCACTGGAATTGAATGAAGCATTTGTAATTTGATTCCACATTCTAGCCAATGCCCTAGTGTATAGTTTAATGTCATAAGGTTAATACATGATTATACTGTAACTCAATGTACTATATATAGTGTATAGTTTAATGTCATAAGGTTAATACATGATTATTCTGCAACTCAATGTACTATATATAGTGTATAGTTTAATTAATGTCATAAGGTTAATACATGATTATTCTGCAACTCAATGTACTATATATAGTGTATAGTTTAATGTCATAAGGTTAATACATGATTTTACTGTCACTCAATGTACTATATATAGTGTATAGTTTAATGTCATAAGGTTAATACATGATTATTCTGCAACTCAATGTACTATATATAGTGTATAGTTTAATGTCATAAGGTTAATACATGATTATACTGTAACTCAATGTACTATATATAGTGTATAGTTTAATGTCATAAGGTTAATACATGAGTATTCTGCAACTCAATGTACTATAAGTGTATAGTTTAATGTCATATTGTCATATTGAAATTTGAAATACACAATGAAAAGCGGGAAGGATAGATTCTAATTACATGTATGAATACGAAAATAGTGCTGGTAAACAGATTGTTGGTCATTCCAAACTAAAGTTATGGATATTTGTCTGAGAATGTGAATGACTTTAGTATTTATAATTGAACTTAGGTATTTCATTATCAGTGTGTTCAAGGTTAGATTTTAAGTACTACAATAATTTATCATTATCAAAAAACAAAACTGAATTAGCTACATGGTTTATGGAATAACAAGAAAAAAAAAAGAAAAGAAAAGAAATATCTTTTTTCTGTGATTTTACAACTAAAATAACTTCATACATTAATTAAAACAATTTAAATTAATATCACAACATGGTCACATCCATTGACCAACTTAAGTCTGCACAGGTTCAAAATTGGTCAACTCGGGTTGTCCTTTTGGCTGAGGTATTTCCTTTGCACCAGTTCCACTTTTACCAAATGGATTCGTATCAAACTGTTCAAAATCTTCACCTACTTGATTTTCATCAGTTTCCTCTTTAGTTTTCTTCCTTCTGAAAAATCCAAACTAAGGAAAGAAAATTAACAAACATAAAAGACATATTGTATGTAGATATCTACACTCCAAAAATAAAATTGTTACCAATCTATTGTTTGAAGGAATAGTGGAAATTGTAATTTAATTGGTCACGTAGGTTGTTATAACTGCATGGCGATATACATGTACTTGTACTAGTATAATCCCAATTTTCTTATCCTGTCTAATACATATTATACAGAGCAGAATAAATATTTGAATTAAATGTCTGTACATTTCCAAACCTTCTTTGTGCATCTATTATGAGATAAAAGGCACAATAATTGATACAAGTATGCTATCATGCAGTGATAAAATTAATGGTTTCATAATTATAGCTCAGGTAGTTAAATAATTGGACAATTTGTAACTCCGGGAATTATTGCAGTTGAATGGCTTTGCAGCTCATAACAAGATAATAAGTTACACACTGGTATATTACTACAATTTATGGTATCTTTTGAAAGTTGTCGTAAGGACTTGTATGGAAACAATATCAAGGCATTTAATAGCATTATAATATCAGTATCACTGCAAAAATAAAATAATTAATTGCTTTTATGATACTCATAATTATTGAGATTTTCATTGAAAGAATCAGAAACTAGAATGTATATATAATATTGGATTGGTATAGGTTATTGGTACATAACTAAAGTAATTATCAGTATCAGAATATTGGTAAAATCTCTTATTACACTGTAAAAAGTAATAGGTTATTTTAACCTTCAGTTGGTTACAGGAGTTTCAATGCAAATTCTATTTTCCTCCATGCTGATTTATTTTTCCTGCTAGCTAATATTTACAAGTCATGCACAGTTCATTTGATATTGACCTAATATATAGTACATGTCATATATAACAAGGCATATGGTAACAAACATATTAATACATTGTAGCTATATACATAGCATAGTATTATAGGTACAACCTGTGGTGTATTATTTGTGGAAACAAGAGATGCATTCCAGAGTAATTAAATATGTACATGAATTTGTACTTGTAATAGTAAACACGTGATATACTCCACACAGTGGCAGATCTAGGGGGGTTTCTTTGGTTGTACTTATAATAGGAAATAATGTGATATACTCCACAGATATTTGAAAAGTCAGCACATTTATGTACCATTCTTTATTATGGCATATATCTTATATACCAGTCAATATACATGTAGATCAACATGTTATTTTAACTCTCATTTGGTTACATTTGAGGGTTAAAATAACCTATTCATTTTTACAGTGTAGTGTATCAGTAGTAGGAAATAATGAAATTGAAGAGATGAGCTATATCTCTTAATACCAACAATATTGAAATGTGGCATCACAATATTTTGTTAAACATCAATATAATTATTAGCTAATACTAATAACTACTGTATTTACAATGATATCTAATTGTTGAAAAGATGCTAAGTACACACAGATCAAAGGAAGAGTTTATAAAATTGTATAATAAATGAATATATATTATTTAATCGAAGGCATACTAATGAATTATGGGAATATCAAAATATACATTTATTATTGAGTAAATCATGAATTTAACTCACAAAGTAGAGGACAACAGCTAAAATTATCAAAAATAAGAGAGCAGCTACTATTGGAACAGCAATAACATACCATGGAGGAAGACCGGAACTTTGAGTGGAACGTCGAAATTGGAAAAGTTCCAGTTCAGCCTAAAAATAGATGGAAGAATGGATAGATATGGATAGATATACATGTACATCATAGCTGTGCCTACAGAGAGCTTCCTACCATCAAAAGCTTACAAGAAAGACAAGGAGTGTCCAATTTTAATACTTCATAATTGTATTATATGTACATTATCACATAAACGTCAACATAAACTTCTTAATATGGTATGTTATCTGACAGTCTGAGTCAATTTATAGTTGGACACTCCATCACAGTGCTCATAAGCTCCTGTTATAATTTATTTAATAATTACTGTAGTGTTTAAAGGGCCGTTAGCTTCAGTAAAACGGTCCAAGATTTCGACAGTGGCGTAGGCTCTCAGATTGTATATGTTACTCCTCCCCTATGAGAAATAATTGATATAAAATGAGACAGACAGATAGACACATAGATAGATACATAGATCATAGATAGATCATAGATAAAAGATAAATGGGTGGCTAAATAGATAGATATGGATACATACATTGTAGAATCTTTCATCAAGATATCCCAATATCTCCAGTGTTATAGAGGAATCTAATTCAGAAACATTACATTTCAAATTAATGCATAATTCCGGAGTCTGTTCACAATCCTGTCGTATAGATAGAAGATATAATATTGTAGTTGTTCATAACATAGAGCAAGGCTTATGTACTTAACTTTATATCCAATAGCATTTGTACATGTATGTACATGTATGTACATGTTGTATATTATGTTATTTCATATATAGCACTCACCAAATCAAATGTAGTTTGTCGTACCATTCGCAGTAGTGTATGATGATCAATGGGTCCAGATCTGTTCAATCGCTTTCTTCTTCTCTTTTTGGTAGCATCTGTATTATAATCTAGTGGATTTAACACAGATTGGTCATTACATATGGCATCACTCTCTCTTATTGTCTAAAGAAATGAAGGATGAATGAAGAGAAAAAATTGTCTATTGATAATGAAAAATTAAATGCGTATACCGTGTAGCTCTAAATTTTTACAGGCAAATTGTTTTGTTTTGATGCTATATCTTGTTATATTCTTATATATATAATGTTATTTCTGATAATAAATTATCATACGAAGCTTACAACAGCATGTGATTCTACGATAACACAGAATCACAGGAATGAGGAATCCAATGGTTTATAAATTGATCTTGCAAGGCTGTGCTAAAGAGATTTTAGCCCCAGTATGTGGGGTTTTTATTCCATATATATTTATGTATAGTTGTTATGTGGAAGTGCTAAGGTACCGCCCAATCTTGTCTCTGTGATGTTTCAGTTTTAACATCCCTACATGCCTTTTCATTTTCAAAATGTTTCTTTATTGCGAGAGTGGTGGTTACTCAGTGTTCTATATAGGCTATTTAGAGTGGTGGTTACTCAGTGTTCTATATAGGCTATTTAGAGTGGTGGTCGGATTCTACTTGCATTTAAAGATGTTTATCCAGTCTCATGAGCATATACATGTATTATCCGAGTATTATTTCCGACTAGTACTGACCACTGTGGGCAGAACACTAGTTACTGTACCACTCTAATAGTATTAAGAGCACAGTGCCGCCCTAAGTGTGTATTCTGAAATACTAACAAGAGTAGCAGGATAATAAAAGTAGTTATCTCTAGTGACTGATGATAATTGAGCTGGTATGAATATATTAAGAGTAGCATCACGAATTGTTGATGGACCATCATTACGAAGAGTAACAGATAATTGAATATCTTCCCCAAGATTACTAGCTATACGATCAACACGTGGAGTAAAATTTCCTTGATATGAAACTAGATCTGATGAGAATATACTGTGTGTGCGTGTGTGTGTGTGTGTGTGTGTGTGTGTGTGTGTGTGTGTGTGTGAAGAGAAGGACACTTGGAACTATACATACATACACAAAATACACATGTATAATAATAATACTTAAATACATAAATAGATGGATAAAAGACAGATAGATAATAAAAAAATACATGTAGACAGACAAACAGAGAGATATATAGATAGATGGATAGATAGGTAGATAGATAAATACATAGCAGGAGAGCATATCCAGTTTTTTATTACAATTATACTTACGCAGTGAATCGATAATCTGCAATAGCTGTAATATCAAATTCTACATTTACAACATTGTCATTTAGTAGACTTGACATTTCTCTGTTACTCGGGACTGTTGGTATCATAAAGGATATAGGTATCGATACCCTATCCTGTTCCCCTTGAAAGGTTTCATTAACTTCCCAACGAAGAGATATATTTGTACGGCCATCTTCTTTAGTGAGAGGTGAGCGGACGTTACATATGTAAGTGCCTTGAATGTTTTGAGGAGTTGTATCGTTACAACTAATTATTATCTGAAAGGAATTAGTACATGATAACATAGATGGGGTTGATGGATAGATAGATGGATAGATAGATGGATGGATGGATAGATAGATGCAGATAGATGCCCAGATAAATAGACGGACAAATTGATGGATGGATGGATTGACAGATAATTTCTCTGGGTATCCATGCTCTTCATGACGTCAGGTGATTATGAATTAATTCACTTCAGTGTTGCAATCTTCAACAAAAGGTATATAAACTCTTTCATTTTGGTAACATCAGTTAATTTTTTATAATGACATGGAGAATTCAGATTGGTGAGCCAGAAAGTTGGCTCAGTGCCAGGATTTTAGATAAGTTACCAGATATCTTTTGTTTGTTAAAAGTGTGGTTGGCTGAGGACACAACTAGATAAATGAATGATAGATGTGTCCATCCATGCATCTATCTATCCATGGATAGATGAATATCACTCGTTGAATAGATGGATTAGTATTGATAAACATTTATTTCATACTAACTGATGGTGGAAGGACTCGACGAAGTGAGAAAATATTTCTTGGTAGTGTAAATGTAATGAATGCATTAAAAGCATTCTCTCCCAGATTCTCAAAACTTAAACTAACATCCACCCTGTCTACAGCATCAACTGTTAATTGTGACTGATCTTCATATTCTTGACCACTTGCGGTCCTACAAAAATAAACGAGCATTACAATATTTTTTAACTATATAACACCTGGACTTACAAATACGTAATATTCAGTAATTCAATTCTAAGATTTGAATCACAGATTTCATCCTCACCACACTGACTAGCTACGGTTACCTAAGAGATATTAAATAGATAGATATATAGATAGATAGATAGATGGATAGATAGATAGATAGATAATCACTAAGTATTAATTACATTAAGGGTATCAGGTAGTGAGTTGATGACAGGAGATTGTGACAAGTCAGAAGGAGAGAGGTTAGTATCAACAATAACATCAGGTCGACTGATCTGTAACATTTCTACAGTTAGTATTAAAAAACTACGATCACCAGAAACAGATGTGTCATTCTATGAAGAAAGAAAATATAGCATACTAAATTACTGAAATATACTAATGTATTAACAGAAAATATAGCATACTAAATTACTGAAATATACTAATGTATTAACAGAAAATATAGCATACTAAATTACTGAAATATACTAATGTATTACCAGAAAATATACTTTCAAAGTTTCAGAAAATATATCATCTTCATTATCAAAAGTAATTAATCGATTCATACTGTTCTGCAAGTTAGCATTGAAGAACACAGTCTGTTGTACTTGTATATCTTCTCGAATTAGATAGTAAGCACCTGAAAATTAAAAGAGAACGGCAACATATTATACCTCCTAACACATGTCTGATTTAGTTTAACAAGAAATACAGCACTTTTGTAATAAGACATTTTGAATTAAGCACATTTCCATATAAGGACAATACAAATTAAATGGTATTTGTATAAATAAACAAAAGATTCATATTAGTCTAAAGTTTTCCTTTATGAAGAGATCACGGTGTACAGGTAGCTAAAATTCAGTGCTCACTTCAGAATGTTTTAGAAGCAAAGGCATACAGACAGGTAATTAATAAGATACTGCACCCATAAACACATTTATACATTATTGTATGAATACCGTTGAACAGTATCTAATAATAATATTTATAACTTACTAAATCCTGAATTCAATCCTCTACCAACAAATTGTGCAGTAACTACAACATCAAAACTGTGAGGATGTTTGAGAGAGAGAAGGTGGGAGGTAGAGGGGAGGGAGGGATGGATATAGACGAAGAGATAGAGAGAAGGAGAGATGGATGAACATAGAGGGAGAGAGGGAGGGAGGGGGAGGTAAGAAAATCTATGCAACACAACATACCACGTTACTGGTTGTTCATTGAAATCAGTACAATTAAAAGAGTCTAGTTCTACTTCCTCTACATTAGTAGTGATACTAATATTAACAGTAGCCACTGGTATTGACCGCAGGACAAATACTGACTGAGATTCGTGAGCACCAATTACAAGATCTTCAGTAAAGAACAATAAAATATGTTGAGAATTTAATTTATATTCTTACCTCTATATAAATTATTATCAACATCTACTGTCCCAGATAATGAGAAACCAAACAGAGTAACATTAGTCAGATTAGATACTCTATCCACCATTGCTGATCCATTGATACGCTAAACAATACTAATATAACTAGTTGTTTACTAATACATGTATCCTCACCTGTTGATATTGTGTGTTTACAATAGTTCCATTAACATCCATTTGTTGTCCATGATATATATAAACAACACCTCTACCTTCATAAGGAGCACTGACAGCAAAGTCTATATATATATATATATATATATATATAATACATACATAAATACATACACATAAACATACATAAATACATAAAAACACACACACACATACATACATACATACAATGTACATACATACATACATACATACATACATACAATGTACATACATACATACATACATACATACATATATACATACATACATACATAAATACATACATACACACATACATACACACATACATACATACATACATACATACATACATATATACATACATATATACATACATACATACATAATCTACCTTCGTATCCATCATTATTAATATCACCGAGACCCTCAACACAGATACCAAATCTACCTGATACAGCTGTTCCAATAATGACAGTATTTTTTTGAAATACACCCTGTACAATGAAAATGAGCGAATATATTAAATATTCATAGTTAATTATCATTTTCTTAATATATATATAACTGTATTCCTTACTTCATTGTTTAAGTAGATGTATACCTGTCCCAGTTCTGGTCTCGAATTTTCACTATACATTGGAGCACTTATCACAAGATCATCCCAACTGAAAGAGAGAGAGGGAAAAAGAGAATATGAAATTATTAGAGGGAGAGAGAGAGAGAGAGGAGAGAAAGAGACACAGCACTGTATTCCTACCCATCTCCGTTCAAGTCAATTGCAGCCATTGAATATCCAAAATATTCTCCAAGCTAAAATATAAGAAGAATGATTGGGTATACAAATGATTGGGTGAGTATACAAATGATTGGGTGAGTGTACAAATGATTGGGTGAGTATACAAATGATTGGGTGAGTGTACAAATGATTGGGTGAGTATACAAATGATTGGGTGAGTATACAAATGATTGGGTGAGTGTACAAATGATTGGGTGGGTAAACTGAATACAGACTGACTTGTTCTCCCTCTACAAAAATGACTGGCAAACTTTTGAAATCAGTTACAACATACACCTAATAATAATTAATTAACAATCAGTTATGGGACACATTCTCATATCTTACTCGTCCTAAATATGTCAAAGCATCGATCCTTTGTGGAGCAGAAAGAGCAAAATCTGAGTTATTAAGAAACATGGTTATATATTTATACTAATATATATATATATATATATATATATATATAAATATATATATGTGTGTATATGTAGTTACCTTTAGTGATATTACTAGTAAGATAGCCACTTGTGATAGCAAATCCTAAATAAGAATATCATACTTCAGACAGACAAACACTGACAGACAGACAGACACACAGACAGACAGATGCTGACAGTCAGACAAGAGTTATAGACAAAATAGATTTGGATAAACAAACAAACAGAATACCATAATATGATAAATTATTGAAAACATTTTGAAAGTCTTGGCTTCGCCCTATAACTTCGCCTCCTCTTGAAGGAACAAAATTTGGACGTGTTGTGTCGCCGTCGATCATGGTGTCAGGACCATCCAGATCATAATAAAACGCTCCTCCTCTACTGAAGTGACGACCTGGCGTTGAAACAGCTAACGTTACATCATTATCATCCTAAAAGATATAAATTAATAAATGTTTTTAATTAATAAAAAAAACTCACTGTAAGGTGAACACTTGAACCAGTAGTACAAAAACCTTCATTGTTCTGGTTGTTGGCATTAGCACCTAAATCTACAGAGAGGTATGTCCAAATTATAGAATCTCTGTTTTATCCAATGGAAGTTTGTTTTTGGGATTATTTATTAATGGGAATATTTTCTACACGTTTAGAGAAATCACCTGTCATTACTATTTGTCGAACTTCTCATATTAATTTGTTTTTGGCCACCAAAAATAATGATTGATAAACAGTACCTATTATATCTTCATATGTTGCTATTTTAACGAGAGAGTACAGTTGGAAAAAAATGGCTTTCTACGCATTTAAATTTCAAGCAATGAGCTGAAATTTCTGATAATATATAAACAATGGTTTTAATAAACACATATTTTTTGTTAATCAGTGTCTTAACCAGTGATGTATCAATAATCGAATCTATAATAAGTACATTGGTTTCGGTTATCGACACATATCTAAAGTTTTATAAGAATATCAGTAAAATCTCTTATCTGTACATCACTAGTTTTAACAACTACCAGTCCGTCGAGAAGCCATTGTTAAATTAGAAAGCTACTTAAACTGTAACATCATGACATAAATCATCCCCGTATACGTTTCAAAATGCATCGATAGAAGAAATCACACTGATTTGTCTCTAGTGTGTACCCTCTGCATACAGGTACATGTATGATTCATAAATAGTCACAAAAAAACATCCATTTTTGGAAGAAACAGATATCAAAAACAACCAAACTTGACTTTACCTGCTAAAGGTGAGAAAAGAGAGAAAGAGAGAGAGAGAGAGAGAGAGAGAGAGAGAGAGAGAGAGAGAGAGAGAGAGAGAGAGAGAGAGAGAGAGAGAGAGAGAGAGAGAGATAGAGAGAGAGGTAAAATAGTCATCCCATGACTGAATAATAAGTTAAAACATACAACACATAGTCACATACATATTGTACGATATTACATCACAGACATTCCATTGGCAACATAACAATTAAAAAGAACAAGAATGAACTGTTTAGTAAAGAGAACACTGGATAAATAGACCAACTTAAAAGTAATTTCAACAAGAGTCAAAATGGAATATATAATTTTAATTTTGAAGCTAAAAGCAATACTCTCTTTATACAGGAATATTAAGAAGTACATCCATGTAGATGGGTTTAGAAGCACTTCATTATCTTAGTGTCACTGTGCCACATACAAAGTGGAACATCTCATTAATGACAGTCTGATTTAAGAACATCTCCATCAGGGTTACATACAGAGGGGGAGGCCCTGGGATTTCCCACCTCCTGAGCAAGTTCAAGCCCTAGAGTTCCCAAAGTTTAATACTAAAAGCCAGTTGTTAACCATTGTGGTTTTTGAGTGTGATGACTATTTACCCCCTTGTAACGTTCTTTTAATATTATCAGGTAAAGGTCCCAGAAGTCGCTTGAAGCAACTTCAGAGAGTCTACATTAAGTAAATTTCCACTGGTCTCAAGATGTCATTTTTTAATAGCTTTTCTCTGTTATCCTGTTCATATATTCTTACCATCACATGGGAACAATATCGAAAAATTTGTTAATGTTCGATTTGAATAAACACATCTTCCACGTGGTTGAGAACTTAAAATACCATCATCTAATTCAACAAACTCCCATAATGGAGCACAGGCCTGCAAGAAATAATTATAACATAAAATGACATGGATGACTGAATGGATAGATGAAGGATAGATAGATAGATAGATAGATAGATAGATAGATAGATGGAAGAGATGAATTGATGGATGAATGGATAGATAGACTGACGGATAGACAAATGGATAGATGTACAGATATCTAGATGAAGGATAGATCAATAGATGAGATGGATGAATTGATGGATAGATAGATGCATGGATAGAAAGATAGATGGATGGATGGATGGATAGGTGTATAGATGAATATAGATGTATAGATTAAAAAATGGATGGATTGATGGATAAACAGATGGATGGGTGAATGGATAAGCTAAGAAGAATGACTAGAGAAAAGAGGTCATAGATAATAAAAGAGCTTACAACAAAGTGATCTCCATTACTATATACAGTTTTCCCCATCAACTGTAAGTTTTTGTCGTGAATTGATTCACCGTTACCTGTATAACAAATACACTTCAATGAGTGTATGATTTCATGAGCTAGACCTTTTACAACAGTCCAACCTTGATGTCTACATCCCCCCATATCAAAATACATTCTTATGACAACCCAGTATGTGTAGTATACATCTCTATAGTGATACTATTCATAACATCCCCACCTAATTATATAATTATATTTACAACTATAATTACGTATATGCATGCGACTTGAATTTCAAAAAGGGGTGTCTTCCCACAAAATAATTCTATTTAACTGCGATTTATTCCACTATTTTGTACAGTAAATTAATAAAACATTCTATTTATATAAAAGAAGTACTTTCCTGTATACCTAACCTCATTGATGTCCTGTACAGAATGGTGGAATAATGAGCATTTGATTTATTATGCAAAAAAGCATCCCCTTTCAGTAATTGGATCACATAATGATTCTATATAATATTATAACATACCAACTCTGTCAAATAACAGACCATCTGGTCCTGTTGGATTTCCATTACCCAAAGTTGCTCCACATTGACCAGAGTTTAATGGACATGTATATACTAAACCAGTAGTAATATTCTCATAACATGGCCATATTTCAGAATCGTTGAGTGCTAACAGTTGACTCTCATTAAAATTTGGATATGTATCACTGCAGACAAGACCATTTGGTTCAATACCTGATATTCCTCCAGGAAATTGGCCATCTGGTGCTCCTACCATTATACTGAATAATTGTATATTAAAAAAAATTTTTTAATATTTTATCAAAATAAAAACACACACACACACACACACACACACATACACATACACACAGATAACTAAACATGCCATATAGCACAAACATTAACAACAGTCCTATAAATGGATCTAAATATAAACATGCCCATATATTAAACCTACACTACAGCCATACAAATATCATGTTTACTGTCACAAGACAATTACCACAATTATGTAAAATTACTGCTGACAGGTGTCTAGCTGAATCCATAACTAACACTATATATATTGGATCACTCCAGAGTAGAAAGTTGACACAATTTTTAGAGACTCATTTCCCCCACACTAAATATATCTAGGTGGGTGTGTTACTATGGTATGTTCCTGATGTAAGCATGTGTGAGTGGATTACAGTTACCTAATCCAATGTACACCAAACATTACAGTTTATTAATAATTATGATCATATATTCATAAGGTAGAAAGTGGTTGTGTATTATAAATGCATTCTTCCGTATGTGTTCATTGTCATATGCTTAAATTCATTACAATAATTACATCATGTATTCATTAATATAATTTATATGGAGCTTGACAAATTGGATTATTGTGAAGTAATTTTAATCACGAGTTTATAGACTGTGATAGTTATTTTAAATAATAACAATTGTTATTTTAAATATAATTATAATGATAATAATATGATATTACACTCTGTATGAATGGATCAATGGTATTTAGAGAAGGTGTGGTGGATCAACTAAGATATCCCCCATCTTGAGCCTGTACACCCATTGATCCATATGGCCTACTGTCACAAGGGTTTAAATCTGAAAAGGCCACACCCACACAAGTGCATAGTTAAGTTAACTATATTGATATCTTAGCTGGTGATAGTTGATAAAACAGATTAAACCCCTTCAAGTTAAACCATCTAGGATCGAGGATATACTCACACAAGGTGCTGTTCTCATTATGTACTATACAGATGTAATAAAAGAACACACACAACCAACTTCTAAACACTTTAAAATTCACAACATTTTAATATACTTACACAGTATTATCCAACGCTTTTTGAAAACTATCATTTGCTGATAACTCAACTAACTGATGAGCTGTCACTGAATATCCAAATTTATCAACTTCATTTCTAGCAGGCGAGATCTTCACTATTGGCTGTAATATATCAAATGTTTCCAATCCTTGTGACCATACATTGGTACACAATACTAAAATAGTAGTTGTTATTAAAACCAGCGGTTTCATTGCTGGTCCGTTTCAACACGTTTTGGCTTAAGGCTAATTAGGCTATAATCAACAAAATTAATATTTAATGAATCTTGTTTATTAAAATATTAATAATAATAATTATCATAAATAGAACTATTCTTTATTTCCCTTTTAACTTACCTTGGCGAAGTTTTCCAGAAATCAGGCTTCCACTTGATAGTAAAGGCCGCTGCCAGTTAACCTCAAACACGTTAAGTATTTAATTATGAATTTTTGATACAAGGGTGCATCCCTTGTATCAAAAATTCATAATTAACATCCTTTCGTAATGCAAATTTGTTGCCCTGAGACTGTCAGAACCATTAACCATCCTCCCACCTGACTTTCAATCAACAGCTGATATATTTTCTATTACTACATAGTTATAATTATGTATAATCATGCCGGTACACATTCATGATTGTACACACGTACATGTGTGTGTACGTACAATCTGTCATGATTACGTACATTATTACAAATGTATCTTGTATGTACATTTGTATATACATATGTATTACAAAGATCGTTTGCAATGAGAGAGCCTCGAGGAAAGAATGAACCACTTGCTAGCGCTGTGGACTTCTGATTTTAATATGCAAGAATAATAATTAAACAAAAAAACTATCTTTTGTGACTCGATAGAAGTACATATTACTTAGTAGAGTCTATATGTAATACTTGAAGTGTCGGGACAAAATAAACAAATTGACTCTTAAAGCATTAGCTACAGCTCCACCACATCAATAGAGTCTAATTAATAACACAAATACACAAGTGTATATTTATTATTCATAATTTAAGAAGTATAGACAACTGTAACATTTAGTAAGTCCACATAGTTGATAAAAGATTGATATCAATACACAAAAACAAACTTTATATTTCACTTTGAGCAAGCAATGAAAACATGATGTCATATACGTACATATGTATGTACTTATAAATTCAAGAGAGTAAGTGTGTATGTATTATATTTAGTAGTATCATAGCTTCAACCACACATGATATGCTAATCTAGTATATACATTATATACCATACTAAGTATGTAGATACATACATAAAACGGTACATATTAATGATATTATACGTACATATACTAGTACTAAAATTCTGCTTTTGTTTGAGATTCACTTACGTACACAGCTATGTATATACGTATGTACATAATATGTATTGTTATATAACTATAACTAAAGTATAGTTACATATTATATTGTTCTGTTACAAAACTAATACATTGCTACTTATGTACATAATCATAATGCATAATTATATGTGTGATACACTTTAATTAGCTAACTGCTAGTTAATCAACAATTATTATCAATAACACAATATGTACGTGAATATAATACATATACGTATATTAACTAATTTTTATACATTGCCTGACAATTGCTACATAAAACAAATTAATTAATTAACATAATATAACCAAAGCATTGATTAAAATAAATTAAGTTGATGTACTGAATTCATCATTAGGGGTTTCGCCACCCTGTTGTTGCTCCAAGATCTGAGCTGCTATTTCTTCTTTCTTTTGTTTGCTCTTAAGACGGAAGAAACCAACCTACATATGTATATACATAAAATTATATATCAGTGATATACACATAGTTAAAATAATTATATTGCTCCACCCACCAATCAACATATTGCTCCACCCACTAATCAAATGTATACTCCGCCCACTAATCAAATGTATACTCCACCCACCAATCAAAATGTATACATATTGCTCCACCCACTAATCAAATGTATACTCCACCCACTAATCAAATGTATACATATTGCTCCACCCACTAATAAAATGTATACTCCACCCACTAATCAAATGTATACTCCACCTACCAATCAAAATGTATACATATTGCTCCACCCACTAATCAAATGTATACTCCACCCACTATACATATTGCTCCACCCACTAATCAAACGTATACTCCACCCACTAATTAAAAGTATACTCCACCCACTAATCAAATGTATACTCCACCCACTAATCAAATGTATACATATTGCACCGCCCACTAATCAAATGTATACTCCGCCCACTAATCATTTCATACACTAATCAAATCCTACATTCACTCACAAAATAAAGAATTACAGCAAGCACTGCGAAAAACAATAAACCCAGTACAATAGGTACAATGATAATCCACAGTGGCACACTTTCATCATTCCTCCGTGAAGGGACTGATGTCACAGCTCTAATCTGGACCTGCATATACACAAACACATTACTGAATTCATTATTTCTATGTATGTATGTATGTATGTATGTATGTATGTATGTATATATGTACGTATGTATGTACGTATATGTATGTATATATGTATGTATGTATGTATGTATGTATGTATATGTATGTATGTATATTTGTATGT
>OX345650.1:5216871-5320348 GCA_947044365.1 Petrosia ficiformis
TATATAATATAAATACATGTTACACATACAAGTACATGTATTGTAGAAACAAGTAAAAGTACATGTATACATATATACATATACATGTACATATATATATACTACTTCTATTGTACTGACCATTCAAACCATTGCCGTCCACATCAAGACCACTAGCTAAGCTATATCCAAAGCCTTTAGAAGAGTTAACAGCAGTAAGAGATTCAGTGATTTCAGAACCAACAATTACCTGAAGGTATTACATACATTACACACACATACATATATATGCACATACCACATGCCTACCTGCTGTGGAGTGAGTGAGATTGTATCAGCCACAGATCCATGGTATATATATACTGTTCCAGACCCTTTACCAAATGGGGCACCAATTGCAACATCTATATATAACATATATTCCAATTATCAGGACACAAAACCGTTTACATAAGTAAAATTGTACTACATAATTATAATAATTATGCACAACTTATGAGATTATTTGCACCTTCCAATCCATCTCCATTGATATCACCAAGATTAGTAATAGAATGTCCAAATCTTGTATATTCTTCAATTGTAGGAGCGGTCAGGTGAAAGAAGAATTCCAGATTCCCCTTTAAAAATGTTAAAAAATGATAAATGGATACAATCATAAAATATATGGTATATACATATAATTGCTAATGAATTATGGTAAACTTACTCCTACATTTCTGTAGACATAAACTCTTCCTGCTTCTGGTGTACCTGTACGGCTATACATTGGAGCACCTACTAGTAATTCATCTAATCCATCACCATTCAAATCAACAGCAGCCAAAGAGAATCCATAGTATTCCCCTATCTGTATAATTATGTGACATTAATGTATTGTAGCAGAGAACCACATTAGTTCATGGCCAATGAGCTAAGATGTTGGCTAAGATGTTGGCTAAGATGTTGGCTAAGATGTTGGCTAAGATGTTGGCTAAGATGTTGGTATGTAGTCTATTATAAACATACACAATGTACTAAACAAATATTTTGACAACACTTCATATCATTGGAGATACTGGTTTTATTTGGTATTAATATAATATTATACATTAAAATATACTATCTAATTGTAGGTTAACAGTAAAGGAGCATTAAATTGTAATATCTGTAAAATTGAAAAATGAATATTGCATAAATGTATTTTTATATTGCACTCTGTCTTTGGCATAAAAAGTAGTAATGCATTTTGTTAATATGTACCTGTTCTCCTCTATATTGCTGATTGTCATTAACAATGTCCAGAGCATCTGTGTTTGTAACTATATTCACCTGATAAAAATAGACAAAGAAGATTTAAAGAGTCATTAAAATGAACATCATCCATTACTGAATGACTCAGTAAGCTAACCCAATATAATTATATCCAAACTGCAAAGAAATTGTGCATTACTTAAATGAGCAACTTACAGTTCCAATGTATGTTAATGTCCGAGTAACGGAGACTATAAAATCTTCTCTATTAGCATCAGTAATATGTCCCTTGGTCATGGAATATCCTTGCCAACCATTGGGTGTGGTACCTTGCCCTTCGTCCATTTCATCTAATTCCCCAGAAGAAGACTGACGGAAAATAATACCTAGTGGTGATTATTGAAGAATGGAAGGAAAGCTATAGAAGTATCTGTGTATACCTCTCCATGAATATGAACCAGGAGCTCCAACACCAATGGCTATGTTACCATCTCCCTCATCCTGTGTGTGCATGGATTTTGAGTAAATCAATCACACATACTCACAAATACAACAATACAGCTTTAGTAGTTTTAGCTTTCTTAGCAGGCAGATTGCTACTTTATTTTTAAAATATAAAACTAAATTAATTATGATTAAATGAATGGTTGAGTGCAAAAGGCTTATTCCATGTGATATTATGATGTTAGCAAGGTGTCTGGTGGCTCAGATGGTAAGAGTGCCTGATTAAGTTCCTGGGTTCAATCCCTATTCGAATTGACCTTTTCAGTTTTCCTTTTTTTCTAATTCATAAATAATATTATTATTCAACTAACTGCTAAAGCAACACTAGAGCCTGCTTGACATACTCCAAAGTCTCCAACACCACTACTTCTCCCTGCAGAGGATGGAAAAAAATTTCATACTTCAATGTAACTTGCAATCACAGTCATAGGACTACAGTTTTATCACTAATCATACATACCCCTACATGGATGGAATTCCTGAAAATCTTCCAGCTCTCTGTTTTCAGTGTAAAAGCATTTACCAAGGGGATTTCTAGAATTTCCTGAACTTCCACGATCAATGAAACGATGGGCACATACCTGTATTGTAATGAATAATTATCATAGATTTTTGGCATGATAGTTTAAACAGAAGCCAATCAAAGAAAGGTCTGCATGAAGCTAATAGATTATGATACTTACAATAAACATATTGTCTTGACTGTCCATAGACACACCAAGAAACTGGTTGTCTTTTTGATCTCTACCTGCATTATCTGTAATACAAGAAAATGAGTCACATTTAAAAGTAAAATTGTGAAGTTGTGAAATGCAATTAATTTTGAAATGCTCCATCGAGTCATTGACATACCTTCTACATCATACAACCTGCGATCAAAACCATTATTATTTCCTGTTAGGGGCTCACAAGTACCCTGTGCTACTGGACACACAAACAAGACTCCTGTGTTTTCAACTTCTGCATTTGTTGCAGTACCATTTGGTGCACTGACAATGATTCTTAACAAAAAATATATATAATAATTTCTACATTATAATCTATCACTCTGCATGTATTATAAAATAATACTATATATACCAACTGACCTGGTGTTTTGCAGGTATTCTGAAAACGTTGACGAACCTTCTCCCACTCTATGCAGTACTACACTAAATCCGAAATATCCATAGGCATCAAGCGAATTTACGCTTCTTACGATTGGTTCCACAGTGTCTATATTTTGTGCCGTCACAGTACTTACTATTGCAAACAGCAAGATCACTGTTGGAGAGTTCATGTTCTGCATTGTAGCACAATTTCAAATAAATGTTGCGACTGATTTGCGGCTTTTAGTCTGTAGTCTATAGATGTTATTTTGGCAGGTTTACTGATTCCTACTTTCCTTTTTTACCTTTTTTGAGCAAACATCCAATCAGCTTCTTGCCAAGTGTCCCACTCACAGTAGCTCCACAAACAACTTTAAATATACTGGGTCTAAATCACCACCGTCACGGCTAGCCGATTTATCGCGTAACAACACCCCACCCCCCACCCCGGCCCCGCCGCGCGCGGCCGCTCTGATTTATGCGCGTACTTCAGCACGTGCATACACCCCCAAGTTATATCCTGTACAGTGTGAAAGACAAGCAAGATGAGATCGGTTAAACTCTCTGTAATTCTACTCTATTTATCTATCTTTGTAGTTGATGGTAAGCGTAAATCTCTAATAGTAAGATTATTCAATAAATTTTATTTCTCTATTAGCCTTACAACAGTGCAATACAGCCACCAATTGCGCTGATTGTTATGCCATTCCAAATTGTGCTTGGTGTGCTGATGAAGACACCACTGTAAGCAATCTATATAATTATATATGTGTGTGTGTGTGTGTGTGTGTATGTACATCATATTCAGTTCATAATATTACAGGTAATTATAAACATTTCTAGAACATGCGTGTATGTGTCTAGTAAAAGTATTGGACGTGTAAAATTAGAATTATATATACATTGTATATATACTAGGAATACAGTTGTGTAACCAATCCTTGCTTGTACATGTGATGTCATGACATAATACTAGGAGGTGTGGCTTGAACAGAAAGCGTCAAAACCTCGCGTATCTTTATATCAAATAGTATTATCACTTTTTATGCCTGGTGGATCTATCAACTCGCACTCACTTCTAATCATACATCATAAAACTTATTCACTCAATTTTTATATACAGATACCAATAACTGATCGCTGTTTTCGCAGAGATTTCGGCTTTCCAGGGTGTAATAACATACAGGATGCAGAAAGCAATGTAGATGTCTCTTCAGTGAGTTAAGAAATGTTAACATTAGTATATAATAATTATAAGAAATAATAATAAAAAGATTATGACATTGATATATAAAGAATAAAAAAAACATTGTAAAGGGATATCAAACCAAAATAGCGTATTGAGATAGTCCCTATATACTTGCGTAATATCTGGTTTCACTTTGATGGAGTAGCTTCAGCTCTTAATACAATCAAATAGCAATATTGTATGAATTAGAGTAAAACAACTGCCTTATATACAAATACACTATACTGAGTGGAGACAGCTGCTGACAAGTACAATAAAATGGTATAACAACAACTATTGTAACTAAAACAATATAACAGACAAGAGACTAGGTTAAATTACAAATTAAATGTTTCTAATATTAATTTGGCCACAAGAATTAGTGATACATATACTATCACCATGGCAACTGTATTTTATATTAATAACTTGGTTTAGAGTAAGTTGTATATATTTACATATACTAAAATTTGCTTTTTTTGGGTGAGGTGATAAAATTAATAATTATAAGATGGTTTTTGATATAATAATATAGTTATTGATTGAAACTTATGCAGTAGTTCTAGAAAGCTGTCACCTCATAACATACTAATACTAGCTAATAATACTTCATGTTTTTCTTAGATCGAACTCAGTGAGGATGTTCAAATATCTTTGACTAAAGCACGTTTAGAACTTCGAGCAGGTATATATATATATAATATTATATCTCATGACTCTTCATATTTTAATGTTTTTGATTTTTACTCAACTCAGGTGAAACTCAAACTTTTGAAGTTCGTGTGAGACCTGCAGAGAACTTTCCTCTTGATTTGTATATGATAGTAGACTTATCCAATTCATTGGCTGATGATTTGACAACTATTCAGAGCATAGCAAGTGATATAGGTTAGACTGTTGTATTATTAGGGGTATACTTGTGGACATGATGGATGGATGAATGAATGGATGGTTGGAGATGGATGGATGTGGATGGATGGAATGATGGATGCATTTTCCAATGGATGGATGGACAGATGGATGGACAGGTGGAATGATGGATGCCTTTTCCAATGGATGGATGGATTGGATGGATTGGATGGACAGGTGAACCAATGGATGATAGGTGGATGGATGGTTGGATGGATTGACAAGTGAACGACTGGATAGGTGGATAGATGTATACTGTAGATGTATAGATAGGGAGATGGACACATAGAACAGATGGATGGATGTACAGATAGATGGATGAATGATAGACAACTAGATGGGAAGATTGATAATGAATAGATAGATAGAGATACGATTAAAATTCTACATTGCAGCTGATTCTCTTCGTAACATATCCACTCGTTTTCAAGTTGGTTTTGGTACATATGTAGATAAGGTAACTGTTCCTTACGTTTCTATGATACAGCAGATAGGAAAGTGAGTATTTTTGTTCGAATTCATCGTGTAATTGGTTACTCTCTCTCTGTCTCTTTCTCCCAGTGGCTATATTGTTAAAGGGATGCCTTCAGCATGCGAAACTTCAAATTGTACCTTTCCATTCAGTTATGTCCACAATATAAACCTTACAAACTCATCACAGACATTCACTGTTAGTGCTATTACTTGTATATGATATATACATGTACACAGTATCCTCTTAGTATAATGCTATTGGTGATATGTACATGTACACAGTATCCTCTTAGTATAATGCTATTGGTGATATGTACATGTACACAGTATCCTCTTAGTATAATACTATTGGTGATATGTACATGTACACAGTATCCTCTTAGTATAAATGGTGATATATACATGTACACAGTATCCTCTTAGTATAATACTATTGATATGTACGTGTACACAGTATCCTCTTAGTATAATACTATTGATATGTACGTGTACACAGTATCCTCTTAGTATAATACTATTGATATATACATGTACACAGTATCCTCTTAGTATAATACTATTGATATGTACGTGTATACAGTATCCTCTTAGTATAATACTATTGATATATACATGTACACAGTATCCTCTTAGTATAAATGGTGATATATACATGTACACAGTATCCTCTTAGTATAATACTATTGATATATACATGTACACAGTATCCTCTTAGTATAATACTATTGATATGTACGTGTACACAGTATCCTCTTAGTATAATACTATTGATATATACATGTACACAGTATCCTCTTAGTATAATACTATTGATATATACGTGTACACAGTATCCTCTTAGTATAATACTATTGATATGTACGTGTACACAGTATCCTCTTAGTATAATACTATTGATATGTACATGTACACAGTCTTGTATACTCTTTCTCATAATATATAGAATGGTTTTAACGATATAGAAATATCCACAAATGCGGACCCTGCTGAGGGTACAGGTGATGCAATGCTTCAAGCTGTCTTATGTCCAGAAGTAGGTTATAAGAGAAATCAATTGTGTTTCCATCTGCTCTATATTTTTAGATTGTAGGATGGCGTGAAAATGCTCGGAAAATCCTTTTTGTAGTAACTGATGAATCAATGCACACTGCAGGAGATGGAGAAGTATGTGAGACATTTTAGATCATACGACCATCATATGATGACATATTGTTTCAGGTGGCAGGAATAGTCAAACAGGCACCATTAGAATGTCGCACAGAATTAGACCCAAAAAGGGGAATCATAACTTACGTTGATAATACACTTTATGTACGTTAAATAAAACTATGAAGTATTTCTTATCTTTGGCTCTGTCTATTTAGGACTATCCATCAATAGAAATTATTCGGCAAGTTTTTGAAGATAATCTGGTTACACCTGTTTTCGCTATCACACAAGGTGTGCAAAGTTACTTTGATCTTCTTGTAGATGCGTTATCAGGTTTAAACTCTCAGTCTGTACAAATTGCTGCTGATTCTTCAAATATAATTGAAGCAATTGAGACAGCATATGAAGTGAGTCAAGTAATTAATGGAATGGTGAATAGTAGAACCCTTACTGACACAAGAAGACTGAATAGTGTAGTCATGGTAACAGATCACATGATCATGCTAATGTTCTATCTGCCAAATCTGTATGTAGTACGTGCTTTTGGTATAATTGTATTAGTAGGACAAGATCTATCTATATTTGGGAATCAATTATACTTGATTGGATTAATTTAAGTAGTTTTTGAGTTTACTTATCATTGAAATTACATCAAAGGTATAATAACACGAAAATATAATTAGCCTAGTTACAGTATATGTCAATAAAAAGTCACCATGCAGTACAGTAATTACTCAGTAGTTTCATTTCCACACTACAGTAGTTTAACAGTAGTTTTAATGGTGTACTTGTCAATTCAACACCACAATAGTGAGACAGTAATTACTGACTGTACTGACAGTAGAACTAAGGTAATTACTGTTACTGTATGGTGAAATGTTATTGATATATACTGTATACCTACATGTAGCTCTTAATTACGGGATATAGTTTGTATTGATTTTTATATTATTTTCTTTTAATTAGAATATAGTTTCGGAAGTTTCATTAAATTATGGTACTGAATCTACTGATGTCACTATCACTAATACTGTTACCTGTCCAGAGTAAGAGATTATATTACATTGTTTCTCTATTTAATGCCCACTATGTGTGTGTATACATATTCCAAATAAGGAATTCATGTAATTTTATAAAACAAATTTAATATTTGTGGTTGTAATTAAATTGTGTGAATTCCTTACAAATTTATTTTAATTTGGTGTTTGTAGAGGTACAGATTTGGTCGAGGATGAGATGAGGTGTGTTAATGTTAGTACTAACGATACTGTCATTTTTACTGTTAGTGTCACTCTAAATGAGTGTAGTGATAGCTTCCAAAAAACTGACACAAGGTACATGTACACATAATATTTAAAAATGTATGTATAATTCCCATACACACGCACACTCAGAGATGTTACTGTCACTATTCCTGGCTATGGTCAATTTGAAATTCAGATTGTGGCATTGTGTAGCTGTGACTGTGAGGAGACTTCTGTAAGATAATATATAATTATTATAATGAAAAAATATAATTATTTTATTATAGCAAAGAGGAAATGATATATGTACTGGTAATGGTGTCTTATCATGTGGTGTGTGCGAGTGTGATCCTGGGTGGTAGGTGTATAACATACATGTACACACATACACACACACACATGTATACACATATATATACACATACACACATACATACATACATACATACATGTACATAAATTATTAAATATATTTGTATAGGCTGGGTGATATTTGCTGTATAGATGCTAATAATCCAAATTGTCCGTAAGTCTAAAGTATATTAAGTATACATATATACATTTGTTAATCATACAATAATAATTATAATTATTATACTACTTATAGTTCTGGAGCAAATGGTGTGGAATGTAGTGGTCGAGGTGACTGTGTATGTGGTGAATGTGAATGTACAAGTCCAGATCCCGAGACACGTGTGATGAATGGTCAAACAGTATATATATTACCAGATGACGATACTGAAATTATACTGGTATATGTTTGATTATTAATTTGTTTCATTATTTTAATATAATACTTGTGTAGGTAGAGCAACCTCGAGTTTATAGTGAAGACAGAGAGGCTTGTGAATGCGATAATTTCCGATGTGAACGGAATAAAACTGAATTCGTGTGTAGTGGAAACCAAGGTGTGTCATAGATAATTATAATTGTTGTATAAACTTGTATTTGTAATTTGAATTAATTAGTAATCATTATAATACAAATGTAATTATATAGTTGTTACTACCTTTTAACTGACAAAGAAAGAAATTTGAAGCTCATGGCACATATATTTACTTAATCAATTTTATTACTTTTTCAGGTAATTGTACTTGCTCTGGTGAATGTGAATGTGGCATGTTGGAATTTGAAGCTCGTCAATTTCCTTACTTCGGGGAAGATTGTTCTTGTAATGATGCTTTTTGTTATGAAAATCAAGAACCAACTAGCGAAAGCGAGGTAAACTAAGACAGTGAGGACAGAATACTACACTACATATACCTAACCTTTGTCACATGATTTGTCACATGATGATGGATGATTGGTACAGTGCAATGAGTACATCCATTGATGAAATAGCTTGTGAACATGATATATACTACAATTAAATGATATGGGCTTATTTATTTCTCACATTTGAAGTATTTTTGCTCTCTGCTCCTTTTATAGCCTTGTAATGGTAATGGTGATTGTCAACCATGTTTCAGAGACACACCTTGTAGCTGTAATATTGGGTTCATAGAGCCTTTTTGTGTTCGACCTGATGCAAGTACTCAAAATTGTTTTAGTTCAGGAAGTTCTGAAAGAAATTGTGTACAATGCATTGCTGAGAACAGCAATTTTATTAGTAATTGTGGTGAATGTGATCCTGATATATATTCCAGATTAAGTGGCGAAGCTCCTTCAGACTTTAATGTTTCTGGTATGTGTGTGTCTGTGTCTTTGTGTGTGTCTGAGTATATATCTCTCTCGGTGTTTGTGTGTGTGTGTGTGTGTGTGTCTGTCTGTCTGTCTGCGTCTTTGTGTGTGTGTGTATCTCTTTCTCTCTCTGTGTGTCTGTGTATATACACATGTATCTCTCTCTGTGTATGTGCTTACATGCATAAGATATAACTATCTTATTTTAGGTTCTGATCCAGGCACTACAGTATCGTGTGAATTTGTTACTACAGATCCAATTTGTACCTACTATTATTACATTGCTTTATCTGAAAATGCATCTGTGTCTAACCAGATCCAACTGGTAGCTGTAGAACCTTTATCAGGTATATAGGATCAATCTTTAATTTGGAAGACCAACAATCATTTTACCTGACCATCTTTCCTGTTTATATGTCAGATTTCAATTTATTATTGAGTTACAGTATATTTATGTATGAACTTTATGACATTAAACTATACACTATATTACATATAAACTTTATAAAGTCATCACATCCTAATCGCAGACTTAATTAATTAATTATTATTAATTATTATAGGGTGTTTTCCTCTTCGATGGTGGCATCTTGCTCTGATTCTATTAGGAAGCCTAATCATTTTGGGTATTCTCATTCTCATTATTGTCAAACTCATTTTCATAGCTTTGGTAAGCCAAAACGGGCATTGGTAAGAAGAATTATCGGAAATGAAATATTTTTTTTAATTTTTAGGATTATGTGGAGTTGAAGAAGTTTCAGAAGGAAGTTGCTGAAACTGACTTGTCAAAGGTTTATGAAACTAATTTTGTTTATGTCCAAGCTATTTTGATAGTTGTTTTAGTGAACTATGTAAATATGTACATGTGTATATATAACCTCCTCTAGTAAAGCATTGTGACTTTTAGCATGTTACATAAACTATAGATGTTATATAATAACTATTGAACTATGTCCAACAATGGACTAGCATCACTAATTATTAAAACAACAAGTCATACTGCATGACTAAGTGACACATTGAGTAGTCGCTGATACTAGTATGTCTCTTAGTCTTCCAAGGAAAGACGAAGATGTCACCTGTAATGAACTAATTTCTATTGTGTAACTTACATTAATATATATGTGTCATTGTTCTATAATAGTAAATAGTCAACATGTCTACTCACTTACTATATAAATACTAGTTTACAGTGGTGTGAAAACAGCAGGACATTGTCTGATAAAACTAGTGAATGTCTGGTAAATTGAAATTGAACTGTGTATAGGGAGTAGGACAATTAAGAGTGATGAAAATAGGTCAAAATGTTTGATAGTCAGTTTAGTATTTCCACAAACCTGCCAGTTTATCAATCAATTTGAACCTAAACTGCCAAGTTACATAAACACTGTTAAATAATGATGGAATTATGGTCGTTAGCCTTCGATCACATGATATGTATGTTTATTGTTTGTTATAACTGTAAACAAATATGTGTTTCTGAATTCATACCCTGTCTTTATATGGTAATGTATAGCATTATTTACTTCCTTTCTCTACACACATACACATTTCAGAATTTTAATCCTCTGTATACAAGTCCAGAAGTTAAGTATGACAATATAGCTTTTGGAAAGGAATAGTAAAAGATTTCTTCTTTCTTTTGACTTTCTTCTCTTTGGTTCAATTTCACGTCTTTTTTATTAAACTTGTGTTTAGTATATAGTTTACATGTAATTAGTTCACCTCTACAGAGGTGTGTCTTTTCTTAATTAATAATTGATTGTCAACAATTAATTTGATAAATTTCGTGTTACTGTTTTTAATTGGAAGTAAATTTGAATCAGCATTCTTGGTAATATGATAATATGATAATTATAATTATTTTGTCACAATGTAGTGGGACTAGCATGCATTCTCCATAATGTGGGTGTAAAGGAAGTAGGGTGAGGTCACACACGTGAATTAACTTTTGCGCGGAAGTCGGGTGACGTCACTCACGTGAATTAACTTTTGCGCGTAACTTGCGCGTATTAATAATTATTAAGATGATAATACTGAGAACCAGAGTAACATCAATTTTGTAAGCTACTCCAGGGAGAAGCAAAATAAACACAGGAACGAGTCTCTGAACTTGTTCAGTAACGGCGATTCGTGCCAATCTATTTCCATGTTAGGTAAGAAACTGCGACTTTGCAACCATATCTAGTCATTTCATAGCTGCAAAACAAGAGTGCATTATTTCCAGTAAACAGAACTATATTAGTTCATTGTAAATCAAAACTACCAGTGAGAAAGATAAAATAACCCTGCTGCAAAACCTGTGTCTGTCAATCCTCCAAAAATGAAGAAATATCTTTTGTTAAGTATTGTGTTGCTCTTATTTGCAAGATTAGGTAAGTAGATTTATTGCAATAATATTCATTACTGTTGTTACTATTATACATTAACCTATTATCCAGGTAATTCTCAGAACATTGCATTTATATGTAATGCTCAATCGTCATGTGAAGAGTGCATACAAGCTTCTCCACTTTGTTCATGGTGTGCACAATCTGTGAGTATTATAATCTTATGTATAATGAATGTATATGATCATGGGGAACAGATCTCGCATTACATTTAGATTGTTTCTTTTTTTTAATATGTTGATAGAATTTTGAAGGATCTCGATGTTATCCAACTGCTGCAAATGTCAATTGCACGGATACTCAGGATCCACATGGAGCTGTGCAAAATACCAGTGATGTGAGTAACTGAGTACCAGTTTCAATTAATTTTATTTCATTAACAGCTGTCAGAGCTAACATATGTCACTTTAATAATTATAATGATGATTGTGGTTTATAAATTGCATTTTTGATCTATCTATAGGATTCTTTCACTGACCTTAATCAGATTACACCCAGAAGAATTAACATCACACTTAGGAGAGGTATGTATGTGTGAATATGTGTAGGTGTGTGGCATATTCATGTATTGAAAAATGGTGTTTTCATATTTGGTGAACACGTCAACCAAATATGAAAACACCATTGTTCATTATCATAGCAGTTACAGCAGTAACCTAAGTGTTATGACAACAGACATAAGCCATACATAAAGATTTGAGTTAAACCAGATGATAATACATAAGGGTAACAATTCATTTTGACTTCATAATTATTATAAAGATATTTCAGCCTGAAGAGCTTCTGCAGCTTTACAGATTATATGAAATGGATATCCATTGAAGTGATATACATAATCAATTATGTATATTGCAGAATATACATGTATTACTATATCACACATTTAGGTGAACCGGTAACGTTTAACCTAAGTGTCCAGCCTGCACCTAATTTTCCACTGGATTTATATTTATTGATGGATCTTTCTTACTCGATGAGAGATGATTTGGACAATCTCAAAGGACTGGGAAGTCAGATAGGTAGGCTTTGTGGTCTCTGCTGAGTCCTGGTGGCTTTGTTGGTAGAGGCGAGAGTAGCCCAGCAAGCCAGTGTTGTGGTTCAACTCTCGCCTGTATCTTTGTTAATATCATTATTATGATTTGTGTAATATCATGTTCATCTTATTTCTTTCAGCTGAAACTATTGGGAACATCACTACAAATTTTCGTTTAGGATTTGGTTCATTTGTTGATAAACGTGTTGCACCATATGTGTCCACTAGGACAGACAGGTTACTCATAAACCAAATCAACCAACAATATAAAAATGTTGTTATGTAAACAATTATGAATAATGTTATTATGTGAACAATTTGCAAACAATAATTATGAATAATGTTATTAACATGAGATGTATTGTCATTTTTCTCACAGATTGAATGACCCTTGTTTAGATGGGTGTGATTCTCCTTATAGTTATAGACATATCACAAGTCTTGTTAATAATAGTCAGGAATTCAATGTGAGTGTGTAATGTTAGTCTCAGTCTCAACTATATATTCATCATGTTTTATGTACACATGTACATGTACATGTACGTGTACATGTACATGTATGTATACTGTCTTCAGATAGTCTTCAATAGCCTTCTTTATTAAATCATGTCTAACAAACATACACACAGAAACCACAATGTCTTTCATGTCCCACACAATATTTATTCATGTCATTAATTATAACTAATTATACCTGTACATACATACACACACACACATACTTCATTTCAAAGGCTGGTATTCAAGCTCGTAGGATAAGTGGTAATTTAGATTCTCCCGAAGGAGGATTTGATGGTTTCCTTCAATCAATTGTTTGCCAAGATGTAAGTAAAGATGTATGAAATATTGGCATGTTTGTGTCTCACTAATTAACGACACATTAGAGAGATTATCAATAGCATAGTAATAATGGATGATGTAAAACATTGTCCAGACTCAATGGCACTAAACATTGTCAGTACTAAAATGGTACTATGTACTGCACACAACTCAACTCAACACAACACAACACAACTCAACACAACACAACACAACACAACACAACACAACACAAAACCACACCACACCACACCACACCACACCACACAACTCAACTCAACTCAACACAACACAACACAACACAACACAACACAACTCAACACAACACACAACTCAACACAACACAACTCAACACAACACAACACATTTTTTAAACAATTTCCAACATAATTATTGCCTTATATTTTGTTAAGTGACCCAACAATTCAGAGTTTGACCATGGAATGATGTTTATACAGTTTTCATGTTATGTAAATTTTCTTTAATGTTTACAGTTAATTGGATGGAGGGAGACTGCTCGTCGCTTACTGCTATATATAACTGATGCTGGGTTTCATTATGCTGGAGACGGAAAGGTATGATTTCAATGATAGATAAGTTTATAAACTGTCATGGAGTAATGGAATGATTAAATAGAGACTGTATAACAAGGAAGAAATGGTTGGAAGAATCGATAGAAGCTAGCTGAAATAATGGAATATTACAATTATAATTTACCATAGTATAGTAAATAGCTTTATGATCCAGATAGTTAGCTATTAATAGTTCTTCATGTTTACTATCAACTGAACTTTGAATTTTTATGTATTTTTTAATTACATTAACTACTGTTAAAGCCAACCAGCTGGTATAAGGGCAGCCAAAATGGATATGCCTTATAAGACATTTGAATTTTAATTCATCATCCCCTGGCATGTTTATCGTAAACAGACTTGGATCGATTATGATGATGAGGATATTATATCATCCTTTCTATTTCATGGAATTAAATTATTTCATCATTAGCTTGGAGGTGCATTTGTACCTCATACTGGTGAATGTCTTACTGGTCCACAAGATGGTAATACTCCAGTAGACTATGAGGAATATTTCAGACTGGTACGTAAATGTGTACATACATACATACGCTCACACATACTTGCATATATACGTACATAGTACATACATACATACATACATACATACATACATACATACATACATAGTCTAGTGTTGTTTTAGTTACTCAACATACATACATACACACATACACACACACATACTTACATACATATATACATAGATACATACATACATCAATCATGTTACTTTTAGTTTACTTTATAATTAGTTTTGACACAACAATAGCCAGCATTAGAAAAAACAATGTTTTGTACAAGGAATGCACTGCAAATTAAATCATGGAAATATCCATTTCATTTGTTCGCAGACTAAATTGCTATTCCTTTGCAATTGTTGCGATGTACAGCAATTTAGTTAGTGAATTGTCATAGAGGATGTTGTGGCTACATGCATGATATTACTACGGCATAATTTGTACCAAGTATTAAATAGTTATTGTGTTAGTTATTTCCAAACCCGTTTTGACGGCCGGATACAACTACATGTACTTTAGTAGTAAGCTTACACTAAATTGTTGGCATGAACTATAAGTATCCTAAAATTAGAGTGCTTCAGCTATTTGATTATAATTAGTACAAAGTGGCTATTGGCATTAGATGTATGTATGTGTCTCCTGATTAACTATTTATTAATCCTTACAACTGTACGTACTAACCACAAAATTAATTTGCAATGAGATAATCACAATATCTGGTGATCCAAACTTTATAAATGTTGTAGTTATTTTAGTTAGCCTTGTAATGATTTAGTTAGTTAAGAGTGTTTATGGTACATTTTAGTCAGTTTTTCCTCAATCGCCAACAAGATTTAGTTAGTTTTAGTTAGTTTTGGCTAACTAAAAGGGGTTTTAGTTAAAACAACACTAATACATACATACATACATACATACATACATACATACATACATACATATGTACATACATACATACATACATACATTTTTATAGGACTATCCTTCAATTGGTCAAATTCAACAGAATCTACGACGGTTTGATATCATACCAATATTTGCTGCCGTATCAAGTGCTCAATCGTTCTATACTGTTAGCTAGTAAAACACTAATTTATCCACATCTTTTTATATCTCTTTTCTTCATTTTAGAGTCTAGCAGAAGCACTGGAAGGTGCTTTTGTAGGTACATTAGAAAGTGATTCTGGTAATGTAGTCACATTAATTAATGATAGTTATAATGTAAGTTAATTATTTGTGATATTAATACAAGATTCCATTTTCTGTCATATCATAGAATATATCACAACGTGTTCTTATCTTACCTGATAATGTTCAAAATATAGCATTCAATATAACACCAGTTAACTGTCCTACGTAAGTCTGTATATCAGTATAAATACATGCACATGAATGTACATACATACATATATATACATATACATACATACACACACACATACATACATACATACATTCATACATACATACATACATACATACATATATACATACATACATACATACACACACACATACATACATACATATATACATATATACATACATACATACATACACACACACATACATACATACATACATACACACATATATTGAGTATGAATTGTATTGTCCATAGACTGGACAATGATGGAAATTGTGATGGATTACAAATTGGAGAGAGAGCAGATTTTGATATCACATTAACTCTTCTACAGTGTACAAATGACATGACAACTCAAAAAGATCCGTGAGTACACTGAACATATGTATTTGTATAAAGTAAGTATATTTTTTCTTTAACAGTATTAGCATTCGTGTTCTTGGGTTTGGAACTTTTGAAATTCAAATTACAGAAATTTGTGATTGTGAATGTGAAGCAACGGGAGTAAGTAAAATACATAACATGGTGCATCACATGATAATCACATGATAATCACAGATGCCGAATAGTCCGGAATGTACAAATGGTAATGGTACATTAGTTTGTGGACAGTGTGAATGTAATGAAGGTAGATTTGGTGAGTTTTGTCAGTGTGATAACACTGGACAAACAACTGCTGGGAACATAACTTGTCCGTAAGTGTCTATGCAATACATGTGTGTATGTAGATATATAACTATTATCATATTGTATGACTGTACAATATGAGCTCTCAATCCATCTTTGGTAATTCTTATTTTCTCTATATTAGGAACGGACCAAACGGATTACAGTGTTCCGGATCTGGGCGTGGTGTATGTGTGTGTGGAACTTGTGAATGTCAACAACTTTCAGTAAATGAATCCAACGACACATGAATTATATATTATTCTTATTAATTGATTAGGGTGGACGAGAATTTTTTGGACAAGCTTGTGAGTGTGATAATTTCCAGTGTGATAGGGACCCTGATACTGGACTTGTTTGTGGAGGTAATGAGACACACACACACACTATTATGTATATTTAGTCAATATAATACACATTTTGTGAGAGTTTAGGAAACAGTAATCAATAAACACACACACATGGTATATATAATATTAATATGTATTTTGTTATTGTAAATGAAAACAAACTATTAACTCAATTACAAAAACATTTATGTATTCAGTTGAGCAATACATTCATTTTCTCTTTGCTAATAAAATTATGAATTTGTACAAGCCAAAGTGACGCTTTAATATATATTTACAGGTCCTGGGCAAGGAACATGTACATGTGATGGGCAGTGTGAGTGTCTACGTTCTCAATCTGGTCTACTGTACACTGGATCCGCATGTGATTGTAGCCCTGATAATAATACTTGTATGGACAACTCTGGATTCGAAAGCAATGTAAAGTCACATGACTGTCACATGATTGTGGTTCATTATCTGTTTGTCCTATTTAGGTGATATGTTCAAACCAGGGAGAATGTATGTGTGGTGAATGTATGTGTGACCAAGGTTATGGTGGAACATACTGTGAGATATGTACCAATGCCTCAGTAAGTAATGTATGTATGTATGTATGTACCAATGCCTCAGTAAGTAATGTATGTGTGTGTATGTATGTATGTATGTATGTATGTATGTATGTATGTATGTATGTAGGTTGTATGTATGTATGTATGTATGTATGTATGTATGTATGTATGTATGTATGTATGTATGTATGTATGTATGTATGTATGTAGGTTGTATGTATGTATGCATGTATGTATGTATGTATGTATGTATGTATGTATGTATGTATGTATGTATGTATGTATGTATGTATGTAGGTTGTATGTATGTATGTATGTATGTATGTATGTATGTATGTATATTGTATGTATGTATATATGAATGCGTATGTATGTTTATGTATATACATGTAGGTAAGTATGTAATACTATGTATATATGTATCATATGTATCTGTATATATGTATGTATTTATAATTATTGTACATATATATATATATATATATATATGTCTAACATTAATGATTTCATGTATTGTTTTAGAAAAGGGAAGAGAAAGTATTTACATTTGAGGGCTACATGTATATATAAGTAATTTAAAATAATGTATTTTTCTGCTATCTGATATTTAACAGTTGCTAAATGTAACGTTAAAACACCACAACAAAAACAATAATATATACTTTACTTTAATTAGATTTGTCAAGTTCCCTCGTGTAATGAAAATTTGTTCTGTGCAAGATGTGCGGCTAATGTCACTACAGATGGATGTGATGAATGCCCTCCAGCAATAGTCATGGATGACTTGGAAACAGATATTGAGATCAATGGTAAATGAACATCATTCACGTTCACCTTGTCCTCAAAAAAAATGTTCATAACTTTAGTTCGGAATGACCAACAATCTTTTTACTTGCACAGGCCATTTTCATATTATCCTTACTTTTTTGTGTATGTCAAATTTCAATCCATTACTCATTACTGAGTTACAGTATAATCATGTATTAAACTTATGACATTATACTACATATAGTCATCACATTGTGGTTATTGTGGTTATGAACAGCCTATTGATATAATAACAAAATGATGGACTAGTTAATCCATTTTTCATAGGTATAACAGCTCTACCTTGTGATTTTCGTGATGACCGGTGTGAGTATCGTTATTTTGTAGCTATTGATGAGGATGGCGTAACACAACCAATTCTTGTTGAAGGAAATGAAAGTAAGAAATATATACATGGCATCATACATTGACTAACACATTTGTCAATTATCTAACTAATGATGTTCCTTTTTTTCTCTCAAGGCTGTGACCCCAGCCCAGTAGCTCCATGGATCGTAGCAGTCAGCATCATTGGGGGACTGCTACTCATAGGGGCTCTGATTCTTATTGGTATTAAATTACTTCTCATGTTGTTTGTAAGTTTATTGAATGAGGGAGGGAGGGAGCAAGGGAGGGATAATCCCTGATTGATATATACATGAATCCAATAGGATTATATAGAAGTGAAAAGATTTATGAGAGAAGTGCAGGATCCATCATTCAGAAAGGTAAGAGAATGATTCTCCTGTAATGAAACTCAATAACATATTTTCAATCCCTCTTTAGAACGAGAATCCACTATTCCAAAGTCCAAACAAAGAATATAAAAATCCTGTCTATGGAAAATAGAATTTACTTATTCTTTCCAACACTTTTGTTTTCAATTCTTTCTCGTTAAATTATTTAAGAATGTACATTAAATATTTGTAATTATGAATTTCAATGCTGTAGAATTGCTATTATTATGTCTTTTATTCATAGAAAAGGATTAAACATTTTTTTAAAATTCAAATAATTGTATGTATATATTTGATAGTTTACTTTAGTGTCTGTTTCTCAAATATCATTTCGTGAGAATTACTTGTAATTGTTGTTTAAGAAACAAGTCTTTATCAGTTAATATAGACTGTGAAAAGAGGAAGATGAACTAAAGTGTAGTTACTATATTCTGAAAGATCACATGATGATCACATGATGATCACATGATGTATTACACTGCTATAACAAATAGATACAATAAAGCTGTAACATTGTGAGGTGAGGTGAGGTGAGGTGATATGAGGTGAGGTAAGGTGAAGTGAGGCTAGCGAGCCTGACAATGGTCAGCAACATGTTCAAATAATATTGGAGTATGCAGCTAAATAGAACATGTGATATTACATACACAGCTAAATAGAATAAATACACAGCTAAATATAGAACATGTGATATTACATACACAGCTAAATAGAATAAATACACAGCTAAATATAGAACATGTGATATTACATACACAGCTAAATAGAATAAATACACAGCTAAATATAAAACATGTGATGTTATGTACACAGCTAAATAGAACATGTGGTATTATGTACAGAATGTAGATTGAAGTATAGTTAATTAAATTCACTATACTTCCATCTACACTATGCAGTGAGAGTAGTTAGTGCTTATAAGTAATTATTTCTAAAAGGTTCATGTAAGTGACTTGATAATGAATAATGATGTTAGCTGACTTTCTCAAATATAATTATACAATCATTTACCTTTTATCATATCTATTTGGCACACGTGTATATGTTTATCATCTATACCCCTCAATTCATTTCCCTTCCAAACATGTGTACATGTACACTGTATGTTATATATAAACACTAAAATGTACACATAACGAGTACAACCAAACACTTTCTAACATACCCTTATATGTACATGTGAATGATAATGTACATTACATGTACATGTATATCTTTATATGTACATGTGATTATTGATCATACATTACATGTACATGTATTAACCTTATATGTACATGTGATTATTGATCATACATTACATGTACATGTAGTACCCTTATATGTACATGTGATTATTGATCATACATTACATGTAAATGATGTGATTATTGATCATACATTACATGTACATGTATTAACCTTATGTGTACATGTGATTATTGATCATACATTACATGTACATGTATTACCCTTATGTGTGCATGTGATTATTGATCATACATTACATGTACATGTATTACCCTTATGTGTACATGTGATTATTGATCATACATTACATGTACATGTAGTACCCTTATATGTACATGTGATCATAGATCATACATTACATGTACATGTAGTACCCTTATATGTACATGTGATTATTGATCACACATTACATGTAAATGATGTGATTATTGATCATACATTACATGTACATGTAGTACCCTTATATGTACATGTGATCATAGATCATACATTACATGTACATGTAGTACCCTTATATGTACATGTGATTATTGATCACACATTACATGTAAATGATGTGATTATTGATCATACATTACATGTACATGTAGTACCCTTATATGTACATGTGATCATAGATCATACATTACATGTACATGTAGTACCCTTATATGTACATGTGATTATTGATCACACATTACATGTAAATGATGTGATTATTGATCATACATTACATGTACATGTATTATCCTCATATGTACATGTGATTATAATTATTCTACCTTTATACTTTATCTATTATATGGTTTCATAATCATTAATGATTAAAAATACAAAATCAATACTTACAATCAAATTTTTTGCTGTCGAAAAGACAGACTGGTTACCATGGTTACGAATGGCTGCATCACTGGAGGATTCATTTATGAGACGCAAGAAAACATTTGTAAGGATTCTTCCATTCCATTGTGTTGAGTGTGAAATTAATTGTAACACATCATTAAATACCAATTTGTCAATAGCGATGATCTGATTGGTCAACTGGTAAGTATTTTCAACCAATGGGTGTTGAGGAACATTGGTTTCCTTAGATACCAGTGTGGTAAGAAGTAGAGATGGTAATGTTTGGCTGAGTGGAGAAGATGGCATCAGACCACACCCCTCTTTCAAGCTAATATATAATGAATAAGCATTGATTTGATTATCATTAAAATTGAAGTATATTTCTAATAATTGTAATTACAACAATTTAAACAAAACTAGTGTAGACAGTGTCTAAGGTGGGAGTGTGTGGGAGTGTCAGCATAGTTGATTCACCCACATACCACAAAATTACAATTCCATTCACATAAATTGATACAAACATTCAATAATTAGACTATTTTTGGTTATATATAATTTATATAACATTCCCAATTAATAATGTCATGAACATATCCATAAATGTACAAATACATGTACATGTACTTGCAGATTTATATATCAAATTACCTTAGTTTAAATGTCAATGCATACATGTACATGTACGTGATTCACGCCTACATGCATGTACATGATTCACACAGACATGTACATGATTCACACAGACATGTATTTACATGTTGACATTTTTATAATTAAGTTGTATATCAACATACATGACTATATAAGGTATACAGGAGTGTGGGTTTGGAGGGTTGGATACATATAGATGTACATGTATGGACATATATATATAAACAGATTTCTTAGAACATGACAAATTGATCATTAAAACAACTAATTGATTAATTAACAAATGACTGGTTTGAATACCAGGAACAACTCACATCATATGTAGTAAATGAAGAATGGCATAAACTACATCACAAGGGAGAGACGTATTTGATAGCTATAGGAGACAAAAAATGGGTGATTGATCGACAGTTTCAACAATTGGATATAACATAATATATCACTTGTTATAGCACTATAGAGTTTACTATCCCATACAATCTAATCTTCATTGTACTGTAGAGTTGTTTTAGCTCACTATGTTATATGAGTAGATTATCAGATACTGACAGATGGATAGTTGTTTAAGTAAAATAATCATTTTAGTTGTAGTTACCACATGCATATAATTATATAGTTGTCTTTTAGTATGCGCATGGTAGCTGGTAAATTGCTATCAACATTAATAATACATGTATATATTGTAAACCGACCAATAGTTGATTAATTAGAGGTTCCAGAAGGGTTAATAATTGATGAGAAGGTAGATGTGTTCCCAAAAGACAACACACAATAACCTGTATAATTAAAAATGAGACCACACCCACTAATTACATAGATAATTACCTCAGATACACGTTGTTTTTCATCAACATCACATTTAATTAGTGGATGGACTAACACAATATGTCCACTAGAATTAGAAAGAGTATCTTCAACTTGAATCTTCTTTAGTTGATCTTCTGAATAACCTATAGAAATGCTATACCATACATATATAATGTATATGAATACTGAACTGACCAATGAGAGTGGAGACGAGGAAGCTGACATGATTTGCTACTAATGCTGGATAATCTCCTGGTGATGAGTTTCGAGTGTTTTCAGTCAAATCCAATAGCCTGAAACAAATGAATCTGATTGGTCAGAATACAGTGATGTAATAATGATATCATACTTGCTGTGTAGTATAAACACTAAAGATGTTATAGTTGGTTCATGAAGTTCTCCAGTAGTGATGAGATTGGAAAAGAGGACCAGGTCAGATTTTGTGAGAAAAGGGAGGTGACCCAGGAGATAAAGCAACGAGGGTTGAAGGGATTGAGGAATAAACGGCAAGAAACCATTGCTACCTTAGATATAGCACGAGACAATGAGAATGGAAATGAACATGAAGATTACTAGTTATGTTACACTGCTATTAGAGGAATTACATGTATGTACATATGTACACACACCATAGATACATACATACGTACCCTATATATGTACAATTGTACATACATACATACGTAAACACAAACCCACATATGTACATTTGTATACATACATACATACATACATACACATCATGTACATACACCTACACATAAACAAACATACATGTACATGTACATATATGAGATAAATGAGCAAGCTATAAAACAATATGTTATTATTCAAGTAGTCCATACATCATTTCTTATGTATGTATTTGTGTAATTGTGTACATGCATATGTATATACTACACAACTATGAGATGGTATACTTACTGTATATTTGAGGTAGTTTAGTATGGAATGACTTCAAAACACAATCAATTTGACAGACCATGGCTTGTTTTAAAATCTTCAAAATTAACTTGATTTTGACTTGATCAACTGGCGGCTTGACCAGTTTGGAAAGCAAATCGGGAAGAGATGATAGACAGGGATGAAGGAAGAGTGTTAAGAATGATTGAGACATCCCTTTGGGTTCAATGATGAATGAATTCATCGTGTGACCAATAAAAGATAGGAAATGGTGCTTAGCTAAAGAGAGGGAGTGACATTGAAAGAAAAGCCTGGAACAAGACCTATATAATGATTGTGTGAACTCTGAAGAAAAGGTCAATTGCGTCTTGGCAAAGTCTTGTAGGATGTCAGTTATGATGGACACACAGTTAGTCAAGCCTGTGTGTGACAAGAGTGATGAGCAGAGAGGAAGCCTTGAGGTTACATAATCAGTTATAGGACTGACATTACCAGAGGAAGAGGAGGAGGTGAAAATAGCAGATAGAAGTTGACACATTTGTAAATTCATCATCAAGACCATTGGAGGTGGTCGTTGTGATCCAGACTCTTCCAATAGTGGAAAATATGTCATGAAATGGGTATTAATTTGAGATAGGAATTTGGGGCTAATAAACCCAATCTCATCAGATCCATTTAATCTAGAGATTCTTACTAGTAAAGAGAAAAGTTGAAGAATGGTGTACAATAATTCCACAAGCGTTGAGTTTTTACTAGCCATCTTCATTGAATGACTTGAATCTTGTAACAGGGGACCCGACACAATTTCGACCCAGCATTCTAACAAAACTTGTACAAATTGGTTAATAAAACCAGTTTCATATAGGGCAGACTGACTTGTTAATGCATGATGGCTGATTTGGGTAGAATGGGAATGAGACTTAAACTTGAGTGGATCTGATCTGAGACTTAAAAGGAAAGTTGATGTAGTTAGATACCCCTCCAGTTGTTGTGGCTCAGAAAGAACATCTCCATTAGGCCATGCAAGTTCCTTCTCCACATCAATAAGAGGAGATAAATTATCATGATGCTTTGGTTGATCAGAGAAACCAATAAGCTGGAGAAACTTCAATAATTGTTTAAGAATTTGTAAACGTGAGTTATATAGAGATAACAAGACACCTGAATGACTACCATCTTTTCCTGATTTTTTAATTCCAGGAGATCCACTATTTTGAGTTCGTCTAGCTATCAGCGGAAGATATAACGGCAAAAAATCATTAGCTGATTCCTTTATCAACAAAGGATAATTACTGATGATGAGATCAGTGACTTTCATAGCATCAATCTGTATTTTATAATTGATATGTGTTAAACCACATTTTAAACTAGCTATAAGGAGGGGGAAGAATGGTGCAATTTGCTTCGCATTAACTGTTTGAAATACGTGTTTCAAGAGTAAATAAAATGCGTGACGTACGCCATCTTCTCGATCTACAAATATAACTGAGAATTGTTTTATAAGTTCACTAAGAGAAGATAGTAGTGAAGCAGGATGGACAGTAAAGAGCTCTCGTAAGCCAGTGAGTGCATCTCTACGAATTGATGGTTTTGGATGAACCAAGTGTTTGAGTAGCTCCTGTAATAATATATATTAATAACTAGAAGTATTTAAAGAACACGTAATCCTTTCTAAAATACATGTACCACGGTATCATGATGGATCATGATACTGTGTTAATAAAGCCGAGAAAGGATGAAATAAAATACTGGATGATTTTAACAATAAGCATAGGAACATTACTCCATGTCAGATTTACATGCATTTGGATCTTCATAATTGTGATTGACAGGGAATCAACTGTTGCTAGCTAGGATATAGTTAGTCTCGAGGCCACGCCCATTCACTGGAGAAGGAACGGTCTGGGGAAACTGTGTAGAAAAAGTTTGGCTCTGCCGGAATGCAGGAAGCCCCAATCAGAATCGTTTGATCATGTGATCTGTACCGCAGAAATGTTAATTATTCATTGTCATGGACGCAAAGAGAAGGAAGGTGGATGTAGTTGCTGTTCTCCAGGATGTAGTCATCAGATTGGGATACCAACAGGTAAAAAAGGAGCAAGAACACCTGCCATTTCTTTCTCACTAATTATTGTTATATCTCGCCGTGGTCACATGACAGTCATTGAAATATATTCATTTCTACATTCCTAAGTGCAAACATTTTCTACAGTTTCCCCAGACCGTTCCTTCTCCAGCGAACAGGCGTGGCCTCGAGACTAGATGCAAAGAGACTGGATGAAACCGATCCACTAAGAAGTAAAGCATACACAAGTATTGATATATAGGTATTTAAATATAGTATCTAAAAATATCTCATAACTAATATTTATGATATGTGTATATATATACCTGAAGAGTTAAATTTCTATGTGTTGTGGGTCCTGATGTTTCTTTCAATTGTACTGGTAACACAACACTTTGAGATTTGAAACTAATATTAGTGGCATTGTCTGGAGGTCTCTTACCCTTACCTAACTTTTGCTTCTTCTTTGGAAAATCTGGAGTGGAATTCTTCTTTCTTTTCATTCTACCACGTGGGTAAAGTGGGAGGGGCTGAACTCATCATGGGTGGAGCTAGCTAGACAACTATTCTACATGATTTCTTTTAAACTGCATTACAATTTAATAATTTATTTATTTATATCGTTTACTTTTTTTCATGTTCTTCTTTTTCTCATTCTTTAATTTTCTATTATCTTTCTTCATTCGAGGATCAACAACTTTAAATTTTCCACTAACTCCAGCAGGTCGTCTTACTCTCCTGCCAAAACCTTTCTTAGCTACAACATACTGCACGTCTTGTTTCTTACGACTCAATAACCCAGCCTTTTTATAAATACTTTTGATATGCTGGGCTTTTTCGTGATCAGTGACATCAACTGTATCACAAATCACCTCAGCTTTTTTACGCACCCCTTGAAGTTTCTTCATCGCTCTGTTTTTCTTTCTAGCTTTTGCTTCAGCTATTTTCTTGATAGGGCGAGCATTAATCTCTTTCAATTTTTGTTTATATTCGTCAACCATTTCCTTGGTAACTGGTAACTGCTTTTGACAATGACGATTCTCATCATCACAAAACCAGTCAGGCAGGTTTTCGTCATTGTGTACCCACCTATTATAACCACTTTCAATCAATTCTAATCTCTTCTTGCGTGATTGTACCATCACAGCTCCTATAGCTAATCCTGCTGGGTCCAATGCACGTATTTTTGCAGGTTGTTCCTCTTCTAGTGGTACTACCTCAAAGCCATCAACAATTCCACTTCCTTGTTTTTGAAACTTCTTATAGTCACCATCATCTGATTCATCAGTGTCCGATTCATCACCACTGGTTTCATTGTCAGAAGAGTTCTCATTTACTTCATTCTGAACATCACTACTCCGACTATGGAGATAGAAATATTTATATACACAAGATTAGTGCTGTCATGATATAGAGTGACAAACAAATCATATCGCAATATTGTGGCAGTACTAACGCCTATATATACCACTGTACATACATAATATTTACACATATACATGTAATATGTACCACAGAAATGAAGATTAAGTTAATACCTCTTTATATTAGTATCTGCTTTTCCATCCTCTTTAGTGTTTTTTATTTGTCGGTACTTTTTGAGTGCTCTTTCCATTTCTTCTTCTTCATCCTCTTCTATATTGAGTCCTGAAAATGCAGGATTATTAAACCACTGCTTCACCAGACGAGAACGTCTGTTAGACTCCTCTTCCAAATGAACCAATAAGGGATTACCTGGAAATAAGGAAATGAACAAGAATATACAAAATATATGAACAATAATGCAAGGGGTATACAGAAATGAATAAATACATATGTACAAGAATATATGAAAGTATGTACTACATGAGTATACAAGAATGAACATGCATGTACAAGAATATACAAGAATGAACATAAAGAGTATACAAGAGTATGTTTAGAATATACAAGGAATAGATGTACAGGTGTAATATACATGTAATTACTTTCTTCTTTATTTTCCTCTTCGGTGTCATCGTTACTCTCCCACTCCAATTCATCCTCATCTTCTCCCACTTCTTCCACCTCCTCCTTCCCCTCCTCCTCATCCTCCATCTCCTCTTCTTCCTCATCTTCCTCCTTGTCTTCAGACCAAGTTCTATCTATTAATAAAGGCTCCTCTTCCTCCTCACTTTCACTAATTAGTTCTTCTTCATTCATCATCTCCAGTTGTTGACTATTCTCAATACTCTTAAGAGAAAATGTTTTTCCCTGACCAGAAACCAGCTCAGCTATTTCCTTGTGAGTTTCTTTCTGAGCTTCAATTCTTTCTTGACTTTTCTTTTTTTGTTTTCGTTGATGTCGTAGAAGTCTGTACAATAAAAATTCATTATGTCAAGACACATTACAATATACTATCAAATACAATATACTACCATTATACTGCTCTATTGTGGTAAAATATCTCTATTCAGCTAACGGGTATTAGTAATAATATTATGATACCTCTTTATCTCCGATTTCTCTTCCTTTTCAAGTTCTTTTACTTGTTTGTCAACCTCTTGTAAATTCATATCTTCTTCATCTTCATTTCCACTTACCATCATCTCATCTTCACTGCCACCAGCCTCATCAAGAAACTGTCTCATTTTCTCACGCCATTTTAGCAACTGCTTCAACTCTCGTAACCCAAGTACCTGTATTTATGCATATGTATGTATATATGTATGTGTATATGTATGTATGTATGTATGTATGTATGTATGTATGTATGTATGTATATATGTATGGATGTACCTTAATGTCTTCACAATGTTGTTTAATCTCATCAGTTGTTAGAGGATGTTTATAAAACACTTGACTGGTCTTATCAAATTCTAATTTGTGTACTGATGCTAAAATACTCATTTGTTCATCACTTGTTATGAAGTCTAACACTGATGATGACTGATAGAGGACATTCTGACCCTCTGTATAACCTTCAGCAGATTTACGAGGTTTCTAAAAAGGAAAATGAAACAACCAATGGGATGGTTCATAAATAGATCAATCAAAGGATGGATAGATGATACATACGCATATATACATAATAGTGTATGTATAATTACATGTAATTTCTGTAGACTGATTTCTGGTTTGTTTGCTGGTTCTTGTTCTTCAAAGACGTATTTTGGATCTAAAAGTTTCTGGTCTGGCTTCTTAGTATATTTGTAGCCTTGACAAACTACAAATATTTCTGCTGACTCAATACGAGATGCTTGTGGTTTTGTGGCATGTACTTTCTTGAAAAGCTGTTGAAATACGTTTAGTAATGGCTGATAATCTTTTGATCGAAATACCTAATTATGATTCAAAGACATAATAATAGTACAAGGAAGTATGTGTAAAAGTACCTTTGTTACAAACCATCCTCCAGGTTTTAGAAACTCCGTTGCTAGTTTCAAAGCACTTAGTGCAAGTTGCGCCTGTGAGAATGCATCTTGTATCCATGCTACTCCAACATTCGGAGCTCCATCGTTCAGTACACAGTCCACCTTCCATGTTTTAAGTTCTCTTTGGAGTAACTAAAAATTCATATTGTTAAAAAAAAGAAAAAAAAAACAGATTGCACTGACCGGGAATCGAACCCGGGCCTCCCGCGTGGCAGGCGAGAATTCTACCACTGAACCATCAGTGCCACCCTTACTTATGGAACTTTGGCCAAATGTTTGGTCAATGTGAAATTGTTACTAACCTGTCGACACTTGGGAGTCGTAATATCAGCTTGAATTGTAATCACATTGTGTATTGGTTTGATATTAACTAAATCAACTCCAATCATGATACTAGAAATGGGCATATAGTTGCTAGCCACTTGCAACCATCCACCGGGTGCAGCACACAAATCAATCAAAACTTTTGATTGCTGCAAGAACTGGAATTTCCGATTCAACTGAATCAATTTAAATGCTGATCTGGCTCGATATCCGGTCTCTTTAGCAAGATGATAAAATTTGTCTCTCCTTCGTTTGCCAAGCTTTGATTTTTTCCCCATGATTCAAGTGTAGAAATTCCCTAGATGGAAGGAAGAAGATTAGTCCAGGTCACCACGTGTACATTCTACCACCTCTATAATTTATTATAATAGTATTCATTGCATTGCACAAGTTACACGTGATTCAAAGCTGAGTCAGCACTGTACAAGTTATTTTCTCTTTATTTTATTGTAGATCTCATTCAAGAATACCATCAGATTCTACCAATGGCATTATTTACTTGTATCACATGTCAAGTTGTTTTTGAAAACCCTGAGTATCAGAGAGCTCATTATAAGACAGATTGGCATAGGTATAACTTGAAACGTAAAGTAGCTGAGCTACCTCCGGTATCTGCTGAAAATTTCCAGGAAAGGGTTCTGATGCAGAGGGCTGTTGATGCTTTAGAACAAGAAGGGAAACAGTCTTGTCATTGCGATGTATGTCATAAGATATTTACTAACCAGAAGTCACTTGATAGTCATCTTCGATCACGCAAACATAAAGATATTTTGGAGAAGGGTAATTGTAAAGTAAAACAAAGTGTTAAGGAGGATAGAAATGAAAGTTTAGACTGTTCCAACACTTTACCTACATCACATGACAAGTCACATGATGACTCAATTGAGAATGATGAAGCTGAGGACATAGAGGAGAACGAACCTTTGGATTCTAATGAATGCCTTTTCTGTCCAAATTTCGAAGATGATTTGGAAACCAATCTAGCTCACATGAGCAAAGTACATGGATTCTTCATTCCGGATCTGGAATATCTGGTTAGTATCAAAGATATGATGCAGTATTTGGGAGCTAAAGTTGGAGTGTATAACATGTGTCTCTACTGTAATGACAAAGGTAAAGCATTTTATTCAGTAGAGGCTGTCCAACATCACATGCTGGATAAAGCACATTGTAAAATGTTCTTTGAAGGAGATGCAGCACTTGAATATGCAGAGTTCTATGACTATACAAAAAGTTATCCCGATAAAGATGATCATTCACCTGATGAGGAGGTTTCAACATCAGAGAGTACGCTAAAGATCAAAGATGATCTTGAACTTGTCCTACCATCAGGAGTTACTGTTGGTCACAGGTTACTGAAGAATTACTACAAGCAGCGTGTTCCAACAAATGAACGACGCAAGGCAACTCTACTGAGTCGTGTTATGTCTCAATATCGTGCTATAGGCTGGAGAGGAACTTACGATGATGGTGGCAAAAGGGATCGAGATGAGAAATGGGCACACAAAATGCGACAGCAACGTGAAATGAAACTTGGCGTTAAAGCAAACAGTATGCAAAAATTCTTCAGACCTCAAGTTATATTCTGATTGTATGTTATATAAAACACAATTTATATATAAAAATACTCTTACCAACACTCTTGAAGGAAGAGTGGTATTTGATTAACAAGTTGTTCACGTAATAGTGTATATAATATATGTTCAATATAATTTCCTATGTTTATTTGTCTGACTGATATTGAAGACATTTTAAGAAATAAGTAACTGGTTGCTTTAGCTGTGGATGTGATGTGCTCTAGTTCATTGGTAGATAAATATGGTGTGGAACAATATGAAAGTACAGCCTGTGGGTTTTTATCGCTTGTGGTAAATTTACTGAGAGTAGAAGCATACCTGTATGAATAATTTGATAGTACAAGTTTGCCAACTGGTTTGAGGTAAAACTCACCGTGACAATACAACATTTTTCAAAAATGCTTCAGGAAACTGAGTGTTCTTTAATAGTGAGTTTATAAACAGCTTTGCAGCTCTCATTAAAGTATCTATATTCCATTTCTCTTCAAATGGTATAGGTGAATTCAGAACTTGTTCCATTAAATTAAAATCTTGCGAGTCTGTCCAAACATTCAGTGATATACTTGGTTCAATTGTTATAACACAATGGAACCAATATGGTGGAATGTAAAGAACTTCATTGGGCCAAACATCAAGTATCAGTGGAGTTACAGCAATTTCTTGCAGTAATGTATTATTCAGAACATCCAACTGAAAACAAGAAAAATCATAATTATTACCATTAAACCAATGTCCTCATTCTAATAATCACCATTCAACACATTGTTGAATCATTAATACCACCATTGTCATACCTGAGTCTGTCTATATAATGGATGAAGACAGGAATGCAAGAGTAACTTGTCATGTAAAGAAGGTGGAAACAAAATGAACTTCTTTTTTCCTTCCACAACAAAATGCAAATTATGTGACGTGTCATAATGAGTATATGCAGTAACGTTAGACCCTCCAAACCAAAAATTCACTTGCACAGACCCTTCATAAAGAGGAAATGTCAAACCTTTGAGAAAATCTGGTGAATAAAGTCTTGGAAGATTCAACAGTTGAATATCGCCACTGGAGTAATGATAAGTACTGGACGGATTTAGTATTCGTTTAACAAATTCTTTTAATTGAATTAGGTTTTCGTGATACAGTTTTGGAGTGGAAAATCTTTGCAGTGGTTGATTTACAGCATGATAATGAAATACTGGGTTTCCACTGGATTTACATGGAACTGTAACTGAACTTTGAGCGAGCTTCTTGAATGTCAAATTACTGTAATCCCATTGGTCAAATGGAGTGTTTAAAAGTACTACTGGATTTGCAAAGGAGACTAACTGAGTGGATGTAATTATTATTAAACGAATACTGTTATTCTATAACACGCAAAATCTTACATGTTTCATCATATGCTGTTCATTAGTTTTGTTGTAAATCCAATGAATTCTGAAAATAAACATAAAATTATAATTAATATAATAATTATATATAAATTATATATATATATATATATATATATATATATATATATATATATATATATATATATATATATATATATATATATATATACCTGTTTGGATCTGACTCATAATGTCTTTCAAAAATCTTTAACCAGTCACTAGGTAACCAATATATGCCACATAATACTGAAAGTATAACTAATAGACTTGCAAATTTTAATTCCATCAAGCTGTTGTTCTATACTTTGCTGCAAGCAAGTAGCTCAAGCTAACCAACCTGTATTGGGTGGAGTCAACCTATAACCACACCTCTAGAACACACCTCTTTTGTTTCAGTGAGAGAGACAGCATGGTGAGTTGTATCTGTTCTAATCACTGATGATTTCTTTGTGATATGTAATTCATTCTTAATATTGTAATATTCACTACTTTCATTTCATGATGAATGTGTTTGCAGGCTAAACGTACCAAGAAGGTAGGCGTAGTGGGTAAATATGGAACACGTTATGGTGCATCATTGAGAAAGATGGTGAAAAAGATTGAAATAACTCAGCATGCTAAATACAACTGTTATTTCTGTGGGAAGGTAAGTGAAGTAGGTATAAATGCAGTTTAGGTTCCCTAATATACATCTCCAACCAATGTAATAGTATGGCCTTGGGTTAAGGTGTGGTGTAGTAGTTTATAGTAAAATGACCTAAAACTATTATAATTGTGGGTGTGGCTATTATTAATTATTTATCTTCAGCGATCAATGAAGAGAACGTGTGTTGGTATATGGAAGTGTAAGAAATGTCGTAAAATTATTGCAGGTGGTGCGTGGGTACCGAGGTATGTCATTAATTACAGATGAATATATTAATGTAATATCAGGAGATTACGAGCAGCAATTGGAAAGGAATGTCCATCAGACTAATAGTATACTTATTTTGATATAATCAGAAGTACATTTCATCATGTGCACAACCCACATGAACTTCCTTATATGGAAGTTTTCTGAATATTAAACATCTGCGGTATACACACTTGGACACTCATTTGTGGTTTTGCTGTCCGTAAGCTCCTGAGGTAATATATTCCTAATCACATGATATGTTTTCAACAGTACAACAGCAGCTGCTACTGTGAGAGGAGCTATAAGACGCTTAAGAGAACTAGCTGCACAATAATTGAAACATTCTTTCTCAAGTTATTATTTCTAAAATTGTTCAGAAGAATTTTATTTTAAAAAACTTATAAAAACGGTTGTGTGGTTATACTCGTGATATGATAAATAGCAGTTGTTATGGTAACAGAGGTTTCAAACCTTTATTCCACAAGTCTATTTCGCACTCATTGGTAATAAATCTATTTTATTAAAATACATAATTGATATTCCATCATTATAATACATAGTACTAAAAACTAAATAAATAAAGTCTCAAGTAGACTGGAAAGATGGTGGTTGATTAGTTACTCTGTGTGCCAAACAATATCCAAGGCTTTCATCACATTTTCATAAAGTACAAATACTAAAGCTACATCTGCGCACACACGACCTAGACGAGGAGTTGTGCCTTTATAGAACCTAGTAATAGAAAGAAGAAATGAACAATATTGTCTACTCTCCTTAATTATCTATCTGTCCATCAATTGAGGCTATATCTGTCTAGCTGTTCTTTGATTACTGAACAGCATTATCTATAAACTATTCATTGAACAATCAAAACTTGTAATATAATATCTATCTTGTTATACATTAAACAATTTCTATCTATCTATTCATCTATCTATCTATCCATCCATCCCTCCCTCCCTATTAATTGTACATACGCTTTTAATCCTTCATATTTATAAATCTTTTTAACACAGTCCCAACTGTTCTTGTAATTTTTAGCATCTAGACCCTATAAATGAGAAAAAATGACAATGTGTCCCACTAGTTATGTACATACCTGCATTCTTGTTTTTACTACATCAATGGGTGTATTTCCAAACACGCTGGCTGCTCCTGCAGTGGCCCCAAAAATTACAATCTTAATAGTTTCTACTATCTTTCCATCATCTTGTCTTTTAAACCGCAATTTGAGATTTTCGTAAACAAAGAATCGTATCATTTGATTTGATCCTTGTTTTAAAATGGTAGGTACCAGTCCTTGATATGTACCCCTTAAACCTGATATAAAAAATGAGTGCAGTTGTCATGACAACTTCCATTTTTAAAGTCCATTAATCTGTCTTAGTGAAATGTCAAAAGTAGGGGATGTGTGATACAACAGTAAAATGGTATTGCATATCACTGCCAAACATATCACGATCATATGATACAGCATCTGATATTTGAAATGTAAATAAATATCCTATTTGGTCAATCAAAGTTATGCACACTAGCTTATTATAATTACTTAATTACACAAATTAGGAAATCACACATCACTAGTTAAAAGATGTATTTCTTACCTTCTTGTTTAATGATTGTCCGTACTCCATGAAAGAAACCTCTATATCTTGGGTTCAGTTGAGTTTGATCGTGAATGAACTTAACCTTGATTGTTTCCATTGGGCAGACTATAATGATTGCTTCACTAACACCAGCTCCAAGTCCTGCTAATAAACGTCTGGGTTGACTCAATTGTCCATCATTATCTACTAAACGATTCTTGAGGAACTCAAACATTGAAAACCTGAATAATTGAAAGATAAATCATATACATACACATTATACTTATGTACTTCATATATGACGCCCTTCATGAGGAACTCTATTGAGCTAAATATAATATTAATCTCTATTCATACAAGGAGCCAGAAAGTGTTCATTATGGTTATCTGATCATATTACAAGTGACTTATAACAAGAATAATAAAAATATTTTCAATAGAAGATGTGGAGATATCAAAACTCAAAAAAGTATGTATAGTCTTTTGTGTGATAAGGTCACCTCATCAAATCCACTATGTAAACTGTTTGATGTACTTAACATCACCTTACCTGACTGAAGCTTTAGGAATGGAGCCATACAATAAAGAGCTGAGACCTCTGTATAGTCCAAAAAATCCATGTTCTCTGACAGTTACTGATACACAATTAATAGGTCCTTTATAACGAGGATTAGCAGATCTTTCATCAAGTTGTAACTGGGTCTTGACATATTCGGTTGGGAATGTACACATGATCTCTAGACCCCCTGCTATTCCACCTGGAATTTAATATGTATGTATTCTTTTGGCAAACATAATCTTGTCATAATTAACACACTATTTAGAATATGGCCAAACATTGGCATGATATTTATTTGGTTATATATATATATATATAATTATAATAATACTAATATATATATATATATATATATATATATATATACCAACAGGAATATTTACAAACATGTAGGTATATCTCTTTGTTGATTGAAAAATATACTCTTAAAATACATAGATATACTCACCTGCAATGATGGCTTTTCCTGGATGTTTTTTTTTATTTACAGAAGCAGCAGCTAACTGTCTGTAGTATGGAGATACTGCTCTGTCCATGATGTAGTTATATAATCTTCTCTTTCTTTTGATTGTGTCACTTTAATAGTATCTTCAAGTGTCCTCCAGTCTGCTGGATATTGGATAACTGGAGTCTCTCTATATAATTATACCTAAAAGGCTAAAACTATTTGCAAACCTTTATTGTTTATTGCAAGGAGGAGCTAGGATTAGTCACATGACATGTAGTCTTGCACACAGTATAAAAAGATCTGGCGGGAAACTGGGAAAGTAAACTTCAAGTTTCAGACTTTGGTGATGAGCAAAGTAAAAGAAGCTGAAGGTATAGATTATTAGTCTAGTCACTGTATGATATAGTAATAATTATCTAGCACCTGCTAAGGTACTGGAGTATTTGAAAAACCAAAACAGACCTTACAGTGCTGGTGAGTATTGAACGTGGCTACATGGACTTTATATATATATATATATATATATATATATAATTATATATATATATTATTATTATTAATTTTAGGAGATGTGATGTCAAATATGCATAAAGAATTCAATAAGGCAGTGAGTAGTGATGATCACATGATAATCATGTGATGAATGACGATTGTTTCCATAGTGCATTCAACGAGCTCTGGATCAGTTGACAAATAAAGGAAAAGTCAGAGAGAAAGTATATGGCAAGCAAAAGGTATGTATTATGTGTACATCTTGTTGTATTTTCCCAATCATAAATCACTCGTTAAAATGGAGGCTTAGTTCATCCAGTATCCATTAGTTCATCCAATAGTCCATTAGTTCATTTAGTAGACTATTCATCCAATAGTCCATATTAGTTCATTTAGTAGACTATTAGTTTATCCAGTAGTCCATTAGTAATCTCTTTTGTAGTGACATGATTCCATTTATCATATTTTAGGTTTATGTTGTTGAGCAATCAATATTTCCAGATGTTGATGAAGGAGAACTTAAGAAAATGGATCAGCAGATTTCTAATCTTCAGTCTTCTATTCAGAAATTACAAACAGATAATCATAATTTGGAAACAAGTGTGTTAGAACTGTTTTAATATAATGATTAGTTCACTAAATTATATAACAAGTGCCCATTATTGCAGTTGACCTGAAGTTTATGATAGTGATGAAGTCACAATGCCTTACTGACATAGTGTAGTTGTATATATAGCTGGAACAATACTGCTATTGTCAACATACACCTAATTAAACAGATAATATTATTGATCAAAACCACTTTGAGAACATAATAAAGACTTCATTATCTAACTCTAGAAACAGTTTCGGCTCAATTTGAATTGACTGATTTTACAATGAAAAATCAATACTAAGGCTATATTATATATATATGTATAATATAATACCAAAGTGCTCACAGTTCCTACAAATAACATTTTTGATCAAAAATACTGGAGAAACATAACAAAGACATCAATATTGAACGCTAGGAACAGTTTCAGAAAAATGTTTTTTCCAGTCAAAAAATAAGTACCAAGGGTTTCATTTGGGGATGGGTGGGGTCATTCTGCCCCTCCTTGCTATAGCTTTGCCCTCCCTTGGAATTTGTTTGCCAATAAGCACATTACGATAACCTTGTATGTCACCCCCTCAAAGTTTTTCAAATTGACGTTTCACCCCCCTTAATGATTTTTCTAAATGAAACCCTGTCTATATATTATATTCAGGACTTTGTGATTTGAAGAATTCTCTGACATTAGAAGAGGCAAGCACACAATTGAAGACATTAGAGAAAGAGGTTAGCTATTATACAAACCAGCGATTGACATATTAAGTGATATATCTTAGTGTGTAGAAATGAGTGCTAGACTATCCAAAATCAAATCAGGTCAGAAAATCAAGATTAGCTCTTGTCTATTCATCTGTTAATATCTTGTGATTAATATCTATTCATCTGTTAATATCTTGTGTTTAATATCTATTCATCTGTTAATCTCTTGTGTTTAATATCTATTCATCTGTTAATCTCTTGTGTTTAATATCTATTCATCTGTTCATCTCTTGTGTTTAATATCTATTCATCTGTTAATATCTTGTGTTTAATATCTATTCATCTGTTCATCTCTTGTGTTTAATATCTATTCATCTGTTCATCTCTTGTGTTTATTATCTATTCATCTGTTAATCTCTTGTGATTAATATCTATTCATCTGTTAATCTCTTGTGTTTATTATCTATTCATCTGTTAATATCTTGTGTTTAATATCTATTCATCTGTTCATCTCTTGTGTTTAATATCTATTCATCTGTTCATCTCTTGTGTTTATTATCTATTCATCTGTTAATCTCTTGTGATTAATATCTATTCATCTGTTAATCTCTTGTGTTTAATATCTATTCATCTGTTAATCTCTTGTGTTTAATATCTATTCATCTGTTAATCTCTTGTGTTTAATATCTATTCATCTGTTCATCTCTTGTGTTTAATATCTATTCATCTGTTCATCTCTTGTGTTTAATATCTATTCATCTGTTCATCTCTTGTGTTTAATATCTATTCATCTGTTCATCTCTTGTGTTTAATATCTATTCATCTGTTCATCTCTTGTGTTTAATATCTATTCATCTGTTCATCTCTTGTGTTTAATATCTATTCATCTGTTCATCTCTTGTGTTTATTATCTATTCATCTGTTCATCTCTTGTGTTTAATATCTATTCATCTGTTCATCTCTTGTGTTTAATATCTATTCATCTGTTCATCTCTTGTGTTTAATATCTATTCATCTGTTCATCTCTTGTGTTTAATATCTATTCATCTGTTCATCTCTTGTGTTTAATATCTATTCATCTGTTCATCTCTTGTGTTTATTATCTATTCATCTGTTCATCTCTTGTGTTTAATATCTATTCATCTGTTCATCTCTTGTGTTTAATATCTATTCATCTGTTCATCTCTTGTGTTTATTATCTATTCATCTGTTCATCTCTTGTGTTTAATATCTATTCATCTGTTAATCTCTTGTGTATATACATGTAGGTAGTGAAAATGTAACACCTGAACAATCTGAACACATACATAACTCTTATCAAACATCAACAAGACATTGGAGAAAGAGAAGAAGAATGGTGAGTGAGATAGATCAATGAGATGTATAATGGATTGCTTATATATTAGACAATGGATATAGTAAATACGATATTGGAAGGTTATCCTAAATCTAAGAAAGAATTTATAGTGAGTTCTCATCTCATGTATGTACTATATTGTTACCATAGTTACAATCAATGGCGTAGCCACTAGGCCTAGGGTACTATTATTTGTCAAATATAATATATATGATATGCTGACTTCTCTCACACTGGAGTCAGATCTTTAAAATTCCTAAGATATTTGGTGCTGTCATTTATTGTCATTATCAAGATACGCGATTCTATTCAATGAAAACCACACCTCTTATGAATAATTAATTAATATTCAACATTTTACTGCGATTTTTCTTAATGGTTATGCCACTGGTTACAATATTAATGTCTTGAGTATGTGTATACATGGTATCCTAGCAACCAATGGTTTATTTGATAGGAAGAAGTTGGTATAGAGACAGATGAAGATTATGGAGTTTCTCTACCATCTCATACTTAAAAAAATAACTTCACGATGAATGTATTTTCACAAACTATTTAACAATTGTGACAACTTACTATATATATAACAATATTATATAACAATATTATATTAATGAGATTTGTATATAAACAGACATCTTCTCAAAGTAGACTTATAATAACAGGAAATAGTTTCCATCTAAAAAATCACAAAATAGAATTATTAAAAATTTGTTTTTATGCATTTTCAAAACTATCTGTTTCTAGTATAGCAAACAGTATTTTTTCTTTCATTTCATCTTTTGATCGGTACAGCGGTATATCAACTCTATTAAAACATGTATGAGCACTACAGGGAAGAAATAATTTCACAAATGTTCATTTAAATAGAAATTGCTTACATTGGTAGAGATGACAGTGATCCAGTGTGACGATCAATAGTAAACTTTTGTAATTGTTGTGAAGATCCTCGTAATGCTTTGAAACCTTCATATGGGATACTTGAAGTACCAGTGACAAACTGCATAGAAAGAGACAATTATAATATTATTTATAATTAAACATACATGACTTATCAGTACAAAAAGAAAAATTATTTCATTACATGAATATTCGCTTAAATAGAATTGTGATGTTTGTACACATTACATCATCACTAACCAATCACAATCAGTCTACTACAAACCTGTAGAAATCTAAGTTTTTGTTCATCAGTAAATGACTCTATCGCCTCCCAGAAATACTTAATAACAAGATGAGTGGCAGAATATCCTAAATAATACAAGATTCAGTATATTATCGCTTAGTCCATAATTTGAAAAATTTTGATTGCATGAAAAAAATGTATTGCACCCGTTAAATATGTTACTTGAGGCAATTTAGCAAAGCTTTTCCAACTGTGGTATCCCATTTATCTGTGTTGCATACCTCCCCAGTATTGAGTATTGGCCTTCCAGTCTTCCATATCAATCTCTGGTGTACCAGCAATCACCCATTCAAACTCTTGGGCATCAAATGTACGAAGGTATTCTAATGGGATCATTTCTTTAAGTCCGTTGACTAAAGCCTCAATCTGCTGCTGAACACCATGACACAGTTTCCATTGAACCATTAGATCTATATAATGTTTCTTATTATTGTTTGTGACAGGAATCTTTGCACCGCCTGGCTTTAACTCTTTCTCAACCAACTAATTATTATTGAGATAAATAGTTTAGGTATACATACATACATGTACATACATGCATACATACATAATACATACATGCATACATACATACATACATACATCAATACATACACACGTACATACATGCATACATACAGCCATACATACATACATACATACATACATACATACATACATACATACAAATATATATATACATCATGCTCTCACATGCATACATATATATATATATATTACCTCTCCAAATGATTCTTCAGTAACAGTGAATGTTAGTTCTAGTGGTGTAGGATCATCATCTAGAACATATTTTAGACTGTTATAGAAAGCTATATCAAGAGCTTCTACATCACTGACTGCATAGGGTCTGGAGATAATTAAAATGAATATAGGGTCTGGAGATAACTACTAGTATTGGGTTTAGAATGGTATAAAGGATAGATAGATGATTATATGAATAACACACATACATTCCTAATAAAGACTTGTAAAAATGACGAGCAAAGAACACGTCAAGCAAATTATTTTGAATAATAGAATATCCAATAACTCTACCAGCAAATCTAAACCTGTGAAATATAATATAATTATACATACATATACATTATGTATACATATATACCATTGCAACGAGTCCTCGATTTGTGATGAAAATCTGCTAATTTGAACAGTATAAGCACCATGTGAAGTGTATTCAAATAACCCATAATACGGGTTAAACAAGTGTCGTGATAGTTTGAAAAAGAACTCTCTTTGAGGTCCACCATAATCAAGACCTTCTTCTTGATCCCATGTTACATGAATATGTTTAGCACGGAGGGTTTTAGCAGAACTACTCATAATAATACGATACGAGTCCTCCAATAAATGATCTCTACGAAGATTGAACCTTGAGAGGTAGAGGAGTGGACAAAGAAAAACATGAAGTAGCTGATAATGGACAACAGATAAACTCACTTTTTACTGGAATAACTGCTACTAGCATATCCATTAGTATCCAATAGAGATTGCAGCTGTTGCAATTTCCTTACAAATTTTTGATTTTGTTTTTGCGGGACATCACTAGGTGGTGGAGGACGATGGTGTGGCAATTGTCTGTCTATTTGTTGTAGGGAAGCCCCAGGTGGAGTAGAGGAGTCACTACGTGATGAAGGTGGAGGAGACGGTGAACGAGAGGGTGAATGAGAAGGTGAATGAGAAGGTGAATGGGAGGCAGCACCAAGTGAGTTTGAAGTTATTGTTTGTGGTGTAGGTGGAGGAGCAGAAGATCGACTGTATTCCTTGATTCTTGTGGCTAATCTCCTGTAGTCACATGATTAAATAGTGCAATCACATGATTTTAAATTAAGAAGGATCTTACTCAACTAAAGCTTTGAGAACACTGTCTCTGTTGAGCTCAAAGTCGATGAGAGATACATCCCATGTTCCACATACTTGTACAATGGATCTATGAACATATCAAAACCATCACAATTACACACATATATCACTATTCACTTATCACACACACCTCTCATCAGGATCGAGTATGATATTATCAGATGCTGTAAATGTAACATGTTGTGAAAAGAAATTTCGAACTTCTTGAGCTGTTGGGAAATCTAAGGAATATAAAGTTCAAATATCATATGATAATCATGTGATCACTGTTACAGTACCTGAGTCTGGTGTGTCTCCTGATCCAACATTTCGTAAAATATCTTCTCTTAGTTGACTGGACAGATAAGAAAGAAAGGATGAAGATTCAATTCCAGAAACTCATTCCCACAGAATGGGAATGAGGATACATTACTAAAACTATACTTACTGTACAAATCTTCTAGCATTTCTGTCTATGGCTAAGGTCTCTGCTAATTCAAATGTAAGTGCTCCGGCAAATGCAACTATAAGACTCCTGTAATATATATATATATATAATATATATAATTATATATATGATTATAGCATACATAAATAGTATTAAATACATACATACATACATACACACACACACATACATACATACATACATTCATACATACATACATATAGATGGACGTTATATATATATATATATACATACATACATACATATAGATGGACATACATACATGTACATACATACATATAGATGGACGTACATATATATATATACATACATACATACATATAGATGGACATACATACATGTACATACATACATATAGATGGACGTACATATATATATATACATACATACATACATATAGATGGACATACATACATACATACAGACCTATTATAAGGTTGTATACTACCAAATCTTGTTAATACTATATTATATACATTAGGTAATTGGAAAAATTCAATTATTTGTGACAATGGAATTCCTGAATCTGAAAAGTTAAAATAGAGGGTAAAGATAACAACATGGATATAGATTGAAGAATGGATACACACACATATATATATATATATATATAATAAAAAGAAAGTCCAGTCATACATTCATTGCTATCTAAATTCATTGAGGGAACTGCATTATCAGCTGCTACAGGAGAAGAGGTGACTGGTGCTGGTAGAGGAGGGGAATCTGACATCAAAAAAAACTGATGAGCTATATCTTCCTCAAAGAGACTAAAAGAGTTCCAAATTTAAATGAATATTCAGATAGTGATATAGATGTACCTTAGTATAATAGCAAGTTCAAAATATATATCTTCAGACTCATTCTGAAGACTCTCAAGTGCAGGTACACCCTCAGACCGAATAAGTTCAATGCTTCCTCTGTATATTAAAATATGTAAGTCACATGATTATCACACACTAGGCACATGCTGTTAAGATTATGACATAATTAAGTGAGCACACAATAGTCATTTGAGTTACATGAGTGTCACATAACAGTCACATGATGCTAATTACCTGAGTTGCAAAGAAATATCTTCTTCATAACGTGTACTAAGTATAGTGAAAATATCTGGCTGTCTTAAGAATGCTACAACACGACCACTATAACCTAAGAGAGAACATAATAACAACAGTACTATTAATAATAACAATAGTACTATTAATAGTAACAATAGTACTAATAATAGTAACAATAATACTAATAATAGTAACAATAGTACTAATAATAGTAACAATAATACTAATAATAGTAACAATAGTACTAATAATAGTAACAATAGTACTTTTAATAATAACAATAGTACTATTAATAGTAACAATACTACTAATAATAGTAACAATAGTACTAATAATAGTAAGAATAGTACTAACAATAGTACTATTAATAGTAACAATAGTACTAATAATAGTAACAATAGTACTATTAATAATAACAATAGTACTATTAATAGTAACAATAGTACTAATAATAGTAACAATACTACTTATAATAGTACTAATAATACTGATATGAATTGTTTTACTTTGAACTGTGTCATAATTTGATGCTCCTTCTAGAGGACGAGGAGGCGGAAGTGGAGGAGGGGGAGAATGTGATACATCAAAAGAGTCATCTACATCCTGTGATAATAAATATTCTTTAATTATAAATTATGAAAGGTGTATGATCATACTATAGATAGTTGTGATCCTGGAGGTGCTGTAGCACTTCTTTGTGTTCTAAAACCTACACTCTGTGGAGGTATAGGATTTGATGGTGATCGCTGAGCATTGTAGACTGGACGAGTTCTCATCTGATGGATAGATGGATAAATAGATGGATGGATAGATATTTCTTACTTACCACCCCAGTCTTTTGATCTTCACTGTGTTTCAGTTCAATTCCAGGATAAGGTAGTCGAGGATCAATGAATGTAGTTGTATGTGTATTATGATCAATAAATACAGCCTGTATAAATAATATATAATTACAACCTGTTTTATATCACTGTTAGTTTATTGGGTTACCTTGTTTGATTTTCTATCTAGTTTTCTTTCCCATCCATCAGGTAGTTCATAGTTAGTTAAAGCAAAGCTGTTTAATGCTCTAACAAGTTTTGATGAATTTATGTATTTATTAAGTAGAGAATGATCAGATCTGATTGACTGGATCAACTGAAGTAAATGCAAGTCTTCAAATATACATGTGTTTCCTACTTCCTGAGTAAATAATAATAATATAAATAAAAATATCCGCTTGTTTGCTACGGCCATTTCTACTATCTATCTATCACTCCGTCTATCTATCTATCTATCTATCTATCTATCTATCTATTACTCTGTTTATCTATCTATCTATCACTCTATCTATCACTCTGTCTGTCTATCTATCTATCTATCTATCTATCTATCACTCTGTCTGTCTATCTATTGGTACCTATCTGTCCTGTCTTGTCTGTTCATCTATCTATCTATCTATTTATCTATCTATCATCCATCCTTTCCTTTCAACCTATTCATCCAATCTTTTTCTTTCCTTCCCAAACATACTTTGGCATATTCATAAAAATCTTTTCTTGTCAAAAACCGAAAGGCTGGTGTGCTCCTTAGGCTGTCATCAACACTATCCATTCGACTAAATGATGGTGTAACAGTCAATGATGTACCAGATATGCTGTCTCCTTCATCACTGGTTGTCACAGTGTTATTATCAACTCCTTGTTCACGTGGTTCCTGAGTGGACTCATTATCTTTCTCATTGTGAACAGTGGTGTTCAAAACAAGAATTGATACATTACTAGATACAGGCTGGAGCTCAAACACAGAACCGGGCTCAGTCCTCTGTTCAATGTCATCAGTTTCTGTTCTGGACTCACTAGTACTGGTTTCAGTCTCTGTATTGGGTTCTGGTTCCAGACCTTGGTAATGTGGTCTTCTTTCTACTGGGTGGCTATGTTGACGCATTAGCTGGTTCCGAGAAGCCCTATAGAGTACATATAAGTAGGATATAATCCTAAATGCATTACTCACCTAGCTATAAACTGTTCCAGTCCAACATTTACTGCTTGGTCATTAGAAACTAGACAAAGATAGATAGATACATAGATAGATAAACAGTTGGGTAGATAGATGATAAATAGATAGATAGATGATAAATAGATAGATAGATGGTACATAAATAGATAAATGGTACATAGATAGATAGAGAGATAGATAGATAAATAAATAGATAGATTGCTGTTTAGTTATACCTATAGGTTCATGCGGTAAACTTTCTGTTAATGAATCAGTTCTTTTAGGCGAATTAAGACGTTCCATTACACTTAATGATGTTGTGAAATCATAATGTGGTGACCCAGGTGAGGGACGTGCAGATAATGATGAATGTCGATAATTGGAGAATCTATGAGGATTTCGGCGACGACTATCTCCATGGAGTGTTCTACGTACCCATTGAATACGGTCAGCTGGCCTATGAAATAACCGTAAATAATTTTTTTTTAATGTTATGTTTGAACTTTGACCTTTCGGGTGGTTGATCATCAACTATTTCTTCTTGATCTTCCTGGAGGATCGTTAGTGGGTGTGGTTCGCTGGTTTCCATAGTTACTGGATGGGTGGTATAATATATGACACTGAATCTGATTGGTTTATAAAGTTTGTTTATACCATTCGCTAATATAAACAGAAACTATTAGCTACTAGAAATAGAAAACCACAACCCTACATTACTATAGCTTTTACCATTTGTCTCTTGGGTAGTTTGATGAGGTGTATTCTCATTATGAATGTTAGTCTTTGAGATGGTCAAAATCACTTCACCACTAACACGATCAGTTGGGAGACGTTTTCGCAATGGGTATTCAGCAGTGCTAACATAGATAGATAGATAGATAGATAGATAGATAGACAATTATTTATAGACATACAATATTTCTTCTCGTTCTAATGGTAATAAATTAATCTCAGTTTTTCCCATGAAATGACTTGCAGAGGGTCTTGAGAAGCTGAATTTATCCCTCACCTCCAGTTCCAATATATCACTTGAAAGAGCTCTTAAATTGAACTGTTAAAAAAAATTAACAACTGAACTATAAAATATCCTGTAACCATGGTGATTTGAGTAGATTTTTCCATGGTAACAGTAAACGCATTCCTTCACCTCTTCATCCCATGATGGAGACACTGTATTGCTGATAATACGAGTCACAATTGGCAACTGATTATGATGGTTTAAGTGAGGATAATTCCTTCCTGGTGTAATCTTAATTTTGATAAATGGATCTGGTGAACCGAAAGTCTTTACACGCAGGTTTTCACAATGTACACCTACATGTATAATATGTATGTATGTATGTGTGTGTGTATGTATGTATGTATGTATGCATGTGTGTATGTATGTATTTATGTATGCATGCACGCATGTATATATGTATGTATGTATGTATGTATGTATGTATGTATGTATGTATGTATGTATGTATGTATTTATGTATGTATGTATGTATGTGTGTATATGTGTAGTATGTATCTAATTATGTATGTCCTACATGTATGTACATACTGACCTTGAATTCTAATAGGTATTGGTTCATTAGTTAAATGTGAATCCACAATTACAGTTGGTATGGTTTGTTGTGGATTAGAATTAGTAACTACTAACGTGTTACTTTGAGCTATTAGCACATTAGTATTAGTGTAGAAACAAAAGCATAGTCTATATTCCATATCTGAGTGTGAAAGAAAGAATTGATGGTGAATACATGGCTGCATAGATGAACTAATGTATATATGAATGAATGGGATGGGATGGGATGGGATGGATGGCTGAAGCCTGAATGGATGGATGGATGGATGAATAGATGGATGAATGAATGATGAATGGATGGATGAATGGATGGCTGAATGGATGGATGAATGAATGGATGGATGGATAGATGGATGGATGAATGAATAGATGGATGAATAGATGGATGAATGGATAGATGGATGGATGGATGGATGAATGAATGGATGGATGGATGAATAGATGGATGAATGGATAGATGGATGGATGGATGGATGGATGGATGGATGGATGGATGGATGAATGAATGGATTATGAGCAAATCATACCTGTGAGATATTCAGTTGAAAGTAACCATTGTATTTGTCCACGATCTGCAAGGTTCTCTCCTCGCATACGATAATCAAGAAAACTCTCGGGATTCAAATCCTCTGTATGGTGGATAGATAAATGGATGGATAGATAGATGCTTGGGTGCTCAAAATGTAAGATGAAACAATCTCGAGCAGAGAAGAGGTAGAGAACGTACCTATTCTAAACAATCCAATCCAGTCTCTTTCACTTGGTACAGGAAGATCAAACTCCAATCCACTTGGCACCTCAACTCCAATCTCCCACCTGATGATCACTGTATCACCTACAGCAGCTTCCAATTGATCCAGATGTAACTCACCACACATGCGACTTATAGATCTTAGTATGGTACCTCCACCTAAATATCTTGGTCTACCACAGACAGGGAGGTCACTTTCATTCCTCTGAAGTTCTCCATTAACATCCATTTCTACTTCAGGCAATTCTACATCTCCTGACATTATGAATTAGTTCTAGATCTCCAATGATGGCAGATAATTAAACTATTTTAGCAGTCCCAGCACTTGCAAGAATGCCAGTCTGCCACACCTTCAAAAATAAAGTATTAATTAATTTAACACACCCACCAAGAAAGCAACAAATGTCCACCATAGCAGTGAGGTAGATCATCAAAAATAATTTTCATTTTATTATCTTTTGTAGCAAAAAGAACAAATTATAAAAGAAGTACTTCCAAAATGTGGAATGTTATATTCTGAAGAAATACCACAAATGGTATGTATAGTACTCGGGTCTCATTCCCAAACTCAATCAATAGTCTGAGAATGAGGATATGAAACTCTGCACATTAGGTACTAACAAAACCCAAGATCCTTCCTCTCAAATCAGTTACATTAGAGAAAATTGAAGAGATGCAAAAACAAGTATGTCTAAATACTGCATATAATATATATCACATGACCAGACATAAATATCACATGACCAGACATTGGGTGCAACATTACTATTACCTTAGAAATCAGTAAATTACTAGTACTAATACCTCGTAATATATTTCAATTACTATTACCTTAAAAATCAGTATAGTACTATTACTATTACCTTTTAATACTAATACTGCCCAAGTCAGTGTTACTGTTATGGATTACTATATCATTGAAGTTTTTAAAAAAATTCTTTCATGTTTTAAACTAAATGATCATTGCATACTCGGTATTCCCTCCAATACTAAAATGTCTCTATACTGGCCCTACTATAAATGAACATATTAATTACTATTACCTCAACATTGACATTGTATATTAATTCTTTTGTATTACCCTATGTCTGCATATGACTGTCACATGATCAGGCACAAGAGCTAATGAAGCAACAAGTGGATGAAAATAATGAAACAGGAGCAAATTAATAAACAAATTCCAAGATGACAATGAATCACTTAATAAAATATAAAGTTTCAAATTATACATACCAACATTACTAATTGGCATCATGATGTAACAATACATCATGTTATATCCGCAATTACAGTACAGTATATGCTGTAATGCAATGTATTAAATGAATTGAGATAAATCGTAATAGTACATATTATCGTAATACATCATGACAAGTGTAATCATGCACAATGTTACATCATAAACATCATGATAAGTGAACCATTTTGTTACATCATAATACATCATAATACATCATAATTAATGATAATGCATTACACATCAAGATACATCTATTTTGAGTTTTATATTCATTCCTGCGAGTTCAGCTACGAGATAACGAAATACATATGGTACTGATACTATGTCCACTTTGCCTTTGTCTTTACACAAACGACATGTCCACTTGTGATCACATGACACTTGAAGAGGTGAGTCAACAGGAGGGGGCTTCTCCAATATTGGAGATAAGATACTCCCACAATTAATACAAATATGAGACTACAAAAATGACATATTTAGCAATTATTTCTTGTCTATTTTTAGCTTATTTAATTTTAGTTATGGATAGTACTGTATTAGTATTTACAGTCTATTTTTAGTACCATGAATTTAGAGTAACATCTTGTCTTGTATTTTTAGTAACATAGTAACTTATCTATTTTTAGTAACATGAGTTTATAGTACTCCTTGTCTATTTTTAGTATCATGACTTTTAGTTATAGTAACATATTGTCTATTTTTAGTATCAAGAAGTTACAGTAACAGCCTGTCTATTTTTAGTAACATGAATTTATAGTAACTTATTTCTAATTTTAGTTATAGTAAGATGCTGTCTGTCAAATGCGTACTTACAAAAGATTTATCAGAACAATTAAGAAGACGATCTTGTAACAGAAAAGAGCTTCCATGTGCCAAGAGTGAGTCCCTTTCCATTTCTCCGAAACGAATACCTCCTGCTCTTTTTCTGCCCTAAGACAAAAGAGAAGATAAAAAAAACAGACAAACAGAAAGATAGGCGATACCTTTACTGGTTGATGTGTGAGTATATCAATAGGACCTGTTGTACGAACCTGTTATTAAAAAAGGTCAAAGGTCAACATCACTGTTAATAAATATTTACCTGGAATTTATCAGATACCATGTGTCTAAGTCTTTGATAATAAACAACACCAAAAAAAATGTCAGCTTCAAATTCTCTTCCATCGATACCAGAATAGAGCCTCTCGTTACCAAAATAATTATAACCAGCTGAAAGACAGACAAATAGATGTTGACAAATGCATAGCGATTTCGTTTCATTTGTAATGTCCTACCTTTTACTAAATGATCTCCAAAGAAATTAATAGCAGGTGTATCCTCAGAGAATGTGAAAGGTGTGGCATCATGACAAATACCATGTAACGAAGCTGATTTACCAGCCATACTCTCAATCATCATACCTAATAATAGGGAAGTCCCCCTTGATTCTTATATATTAACCACACCCACCTATTGTCATACGAGATGGAAATCCATGTGGATTGAATATTATATCAGGAACCATTCCGGACTCTGCAAAGGGCATGTTTTCTACTGGCCATTTTTGACTACATATACCTTTCTGTCCATGACGACTAGCAAACTTATCTCCAATTATAGGATTACGCTGAAATATTGAAATAAAATGTAATCCTGTTTACAAATATTATATATTTTACCGACATTCAATCTCAATTTAATAAACACTCTTTGTAATGGGTCGTTACCTGTTTCACTACCTAACAGCTTTACCTAGTAGATAGATATAGATAGATACATGTACATAGATAGATAGATGTACATAGATAGATACATGTACATAGATAGATAGATGAACAAATAAATAGACAGTTATAATGTGACAGCTGGTCACCTGATCAACATACGCAGGTTCATGTGACTTGTATTTCTCAACGATTACTTTCATTGATGCTACATCTATGTAACTATGATGATGATATGTTAGAAAATACAACACCAATATCTCTATCTCATCACCTATAGAGGGGATCTCCCTCTGTTAAAAGCGCTCCAACAGGAGGTAATCCATCTGGTTCAAGTTTTTCACAAGCCCACTTGTTACTTGGTAGAGTTCCTAAGAGATAGATAGATAGATATATAGATAAGTAGATAGATAGATAGATAGATAGAGAGTCTATGTTATTACCAAATTGATACTCAGTGTTTCCATGATCACGTGACTTTTTACCAAGATCTATAAGCTGAATTAATAATAATTAACATTCCATTATTATGATATCATTATGACATCATTACCTCACACTTATACACTGTAGCGTGAGCAAAACCTCTTTCAAATGAAGACTTGTTTAGTATCATAGCATCTTCCATGTCGTATCCCTATCAAACGTAGATAGATAGATAGACAGATAGATAGATACATAGATAGATAGATAGATACATGTAAGTGAAATGAAAGAGATGGATAGACAGATGACTAGACAGATAGTCAGACAGACAGATAGTCGGACAGATGGATAGATAGATAGATAGATGGTGTATTGAGAGAGATGAATTGAGACAGATAGATAACCTACTGTGTATGAAATAACAGCAACCACTGCATTTGTCCCCAACGGGTAATTATCAACATTATAATAATCATATAAATATGGCCGAACCATTGGTGCCTGAGGGGTCTGAATACAGTATGAATAATACAGGAACACTTCATATATATTGATAATACCTGGAGTTTATATAACTTGTTATCATTTCGAAAAGATATAGAATGACATGGAGTTCCCATTGTCTGTTTACCCATCTATTCATACAAGAGGTTGTATAGTATAAAGGGTCTTGTATTGTTTAAAAGTTTCAGGCCCTTTACCTGACATTGGTACATATTACGTGGACTTTGATTAAAATCAGAATACGGAGTAAAACTTGAAACAGCACTGAGCATGCTTCCTTCGTGTAACTCCATGTGTGTTGTCACCTGATAATCAAGTGATAATCATGTGATAACAATTACAACTAAGCTCACCCCTTTATGAATTTCTTCTGGGCAAACTGCAACATTCATATACACCTAAAATCATATGTATGTATGTATATATACGTATTAAGGTATGTATGTACGTATGTATGTATGTACGTATGTACATATGTATGTATGTATGTATGTATGTACGTACGTACGTACGTACATGTACATGTACAAGTACATGTACATGTACACTGTACATGTACATGTACATGTACAAGTACGTACGTACGTATGTATGTATGTATGTATGTATGTATGTATGTATGTGTACTTGTTCAAATGATCCAATCAATTCTCTAGTATTAGTCATTAAGTTAATAACTGGTCTCATCATTCTAGCTGGTGTTGAGAATAAGAAGAGACCTGGGTATAGACCATTATTAGAATAAGGGACTAAACCAATTTCTAAAGTTGGCGGAACCTAAGGAGATCATGTGATCATTAGGTAATGTGATCAATCAATCAATCAATCAATCAGTCATTATCATTACATTATTTTTTCCTTCTGCTTTTAAAACTCGTAATTTTCTTGCCAGTTTATCAGCCTCATGTTCTGATACGAGACCCAAAACACGTCCATCTAATATCACATAAATGAATTGTATATCAGGTCTTTGTGGAATTGGAGATGAAAGAGGAATCATGCCAAGAGAACACAAGAGTTTAGGAAGATGGATGGTCTGCGGATTTGCTGTAACAACCTATTACAACACAATGCTTGATCACATGATGTATCATATGAGTATCACACATACTCACTTGACACAGTGCTGCAAGATGATTTAGTAGGCCACAAGGAGAGCCATCAGGTGTGTGTACAGGACATATGAAACCTAGTACAAATGAGAAGAACAATTATCTCAATCCTTCTTCACTGTCATCTTCCCCTCCCTCCCTCTCTCTCACCCCATGCATCGGGAAGAAGTTTTCTAACTCCTGTTGTTCTCATTTGAGCGAAGAAAGCACCTCGATGAACTGCTCGAAAATGAGAGAGATAACGAAAAAAGTTAAGTTTATCAGCTACAATAGTGAAACCAGCAACCTTAAGAGGGACACGGAGGTTATACACATATACATTTGGAGAAAACTCAATGTACTTGTTGTAAATTCAGTCCACTTCTGGATCTAATGGTTCCTGTTGCAAGGAAAGCCTCCATTGCTGATGCAACAGGGATAGTACTTCTCTGATCTAATAGTTTTCTAAGCCCAGTACCTGAAAAGATATATAAAGACATATGGATATAGTGACAGACATACATACTTTCTGTTACAGTGAAAGTATCAGGATTAGATTTGTACTTTCTCTCTAGTTCTTGACGAACCTTGATCAGATATTCATCAAGTCTTTCCTATGGTAAATATATTAATTAATAACTGTATGTTAATGATTGTAATGTATTGTTATACTAATAATATACTAGATTATAACGTATTGTTATACTAATAATAAACAAGATTATGATGTAATAATAAACTAGATTATAACGTTTTGTTTTACTTATTAAACAATACATCAATCAGTATATTACTAGTAAAACAATACATCATAATCAAGTTTATTATTAGTTTATTATTAGTATAACAATACATCATAATCTAGTTTATTATTAGTATAACAATACATCATAATCTGGTTTATTATTAGTTTATTATTAGTATAACAATACATCATAATCTAGTTTATTATTAGTATAACAATACATCATAATCTGGTTTATTATTAGTTTATTATTAGTATAACAATACATCATAATCTAGTTTATTATTAGTATAACAATACATCATAATCTGGTTTATTATTAGTTTATTATTAGTATAACAATACATCATAATCTAGTTTATTATTCACTAGATGTGTTATACTAACTTTTAATATCATGAGGTATAAATGACCTCCCAGAAGTATTTCTTGATTCATAGGAGAATCTGCTGACTCAGGAGAACAACGTCCAGATGATAATGCATAAAGTTTCCTTGACATGAAACTAGAGAAAGTATGAGGATCAAGAAAAGATTGAAGAGATAAGAGAGAAGTTGAAATAGCTCACATCAAAATGTTAAATTTATCAATATTCCTGTCTAAATGTACACATATATGTTCCCTATAAGGAGATAGTGTGAGTCAATAGATGTGTTGAAATGATTGCAAGAATATATACTTCATTAACTGTTCACAGACAGTTTCTTCTGTTACCCAGGGAGGAAGCTCAGATTTTATTTGAAATCTTTGTCCAATATATCTCAAAGCATCAATCCTTGTTAACACACCCTCATCTTGTGCGAACCTCAATATAGAGGTCACACAGCTATAAGATGATTAAAAATACATTCCAAGTTTGTGCATTTGTATGTATGCTCACCCTTTGAGAAATGCATTCTGTTCTTGCCCCTTAATTAACTCTTTGTAAATATGACAGTCTTGTACATCAACTAAAGCCTGTAATAAACCACACCCATTTAATAAGCCACACCCACCAAATCAACATTTCACATTCCTCATTATATATCGATCCCGGTAACTAACCTTAAGAATGAATATAATAGGAACATAAAATAATTCTTTATTTCTCGCAAAAGCTAAAGTCAAAATTCCATCAGATCGATAATGTAAGGTGAGGTTCTAAAGAAAGGTAAAAAGGTTTATACGAGAAAGATAAATGGTTGATGTCTCACTGCTTGCGATTGATCTTTCCTAACACATCTGATAGTGACACCATATTCAGTGAATAAGGGAGCTTTACCAATCCATGAATTTCTAATTATAGCTATGGGCTATAAAAAAATAAAATAATAATAATAATAATAATAATACCTTACTTACATAATTTCTTCTTGGCATTATAAGCATTCTAATTAATCTTTCATTACCATTAATAATGAAGTACCCTCCAAATTCCTACAAATATATATAATATATAATATTATTATAATATAATGAGCTGTATATACACATAACAAATACATATACTACATACTTCAGCTTCTTCATGATGTTTTACTAACTCAACAGGTGGCATATTATATAAACGGCATCTATTTGACTACAGATCAAAATGTGTACTAACATTTCCTACATACATGTTAAATATAACATACCTTGACCATGATTGGTATTTGACCAAGAGGTATTGTTAATGTATTAACAGTTTGTCCCTCTATTATGAACTGAAGTGCTATGTTCAGTGGAGCTTTATAGGTGGAAGCTCTTTCTCTACACTCTGAGGGATAGATCTGTATTGATTTAGCGTGTACATTTGTTTCAGGTAGTGTTGGACATCCCACTGATATATCCTAAGTATAAAATATATGTAATATATATATTTACAATGTATGTGTATGTATAATTATAATATATTCATAAATATGTAACGCGTGTGTGGATTATGTCCATGACTACATGTATGTATGCATGTATGTATGTATGTATGTATATTTGTATATATGTATGTATGTATGTATGTATGTGTGTATGTTTGTATGTATGTATGTATATATGTATGTAGGTATGCATTTATGTATGTACGTATGTTTTGTGTATATATGTATGAATATAGATATGATTGTATACATACATATGTAGAGTAGTTATGTTCATTGTACAATTGTACATACATGAATACCTCAATGAAAAACTGGATTTTCCGGTTTGCTGGATCCAAAAGTTCTTGTGTTCTCAGATCCTATATTCACATATTAAACATTATTACTATAAGACATGACTTCCTAATAAGGTAATAACCTGGATAGCATATTTCAATCCTTCATCAAGAACAAAATTAAACGAGTCGACATGATGACGAACTAGTTCTTGTAATCCCTGTCAAATATAGATTCCAGTAATTATAAACCACATTGTACAGTATCTATATTACCTCATGCTGACGTGGTTTTATCTTGGCATAGTTTGATGATGAGAGTGCATTGAGAGAAGGTTTCATACCATCAATCATCATCTCCATGTTGTTCCACGTGGGTAGATTAACCTGTTCATAAAGGATTAAATATATACTCAGGAAATGGAAAGATATGAGAGAGTTGAGAAGATAGGAGAAGGTACTTATGGTACAGTGTATAAGGCAAGAGATAAGGACAATGGAGAAATTGTAGCCTTAAAAATAGTGAGATTGGATGAAGATGATGAGGTAAAGAATTGGTAATTAAACATCTACTTGATTAGTTATCATGATAAGTCCTCAACTGAATATGTCATAAAAATCACACAATATCACAAACAAAAATAATATTTTGTCCCAGTATAAAATAATGGGATCAAATGATGAGAATGTCTAGTCTCATTCCAAGGCCATAATGAAATATTAATTAACTGCAGGTGTGGTAGTGCATGGATCTGGGAATGAGACTAAAGAACAGTATCTTATTATTTTGAGTGGATGTGTTCCCAATCCGTAGGCAGTAGAGGTTAAATCTGTGTTGTTGACCACATCCTCTTGTGACGCTGTTATCAGTTAATCAAAAATGCCAAAAGAGTGATCCATTTTGATCTACCAATAAAATGTCTCTCGTAGGAAAATATCACAATGACTATGATTTATATATTCTAGGAATAGTTTCGTGTAATATTTTGAAATAATTTCTCATATATATCCGTTATTATTAAATATTTCTATAAACAGGGTGTACCCAGTGCTGCTTTAAGAGAAGTATGTTTGCTTAAAGAATTGAGACATCGTAATATAGTGAGGTAAGGGTATCAGATGATATATATAATATAATGTATAATTATATATATATATATATATTATTTAGGCTAACAGATGTTCTTCATAAGAACCTTAAACTAACAATGGTGTTTGAATATTGTGACCAGGTCAACTACATACATACATATTTAGTATTGATGTACATGTACACATGTATGTATGAAATATGTATATGTATGTACACATATACAAACAATGTACCTATCTATGTATGTATAGAAGTACATTTTTGTAGGATTTGAAGAAATATTTTGACACTTCAGGAGGGAATATAAGTCCTCGTGTTGTACAATCATTTTATTTCCAGTTGCTTCAAGGACTTGCTTTTTGTCATGGTTACAATATATTACATCGTGATTTAAAACCACAAAATATACTTATTAGCAAAGTGAGTAAACACAGGCAAACAAACAAATATGTGAACTGATAGACATATTAATATCTAAATAGAAAGGAGAATTAAAACTAGCTGATTTCGGTCTAGCTCGTGCTTTTGGTATCCCAGTTAGGATATTCTCAGCTGAGGTACCTGATACATATACCATTGTATATTATCACATGATTATCTTATGATCTAGGTGGTTACGTTATGGTATCGTCCACCTGATGTGTTGATGGGTGCTCAAGTCTACTCCACATCCATTGATATGTGGTCAGCAGGGTGTATATTTGCCGGTAAGTTTACTAGAGATCCTACAATGTATACAGAGATCCTCATTCTTTATATTTACTAGAACTTGCTAATGCCGGTCGTCCATTGTTTCCTGGTAGTGATGTTGATGAGCAATTGAAAAGAATTTTCAAGTATCTTTTTATTAATTAAAATTATGTAATTATTTCTAACTGGTTTTAAGCTCTTGACAGTCTTGTTTAGACTAGTAGGTACTCCAACAGAAAGAACATGGCCAGGTGTCACCAAACTACCAGAATATAAGGTGTGTTTGTACATGATTTCATTTACATATGAGGGTAATATGATGACCACATGTACATGTGAGAATATTACATGTACATATAAGGGTAATATGATGACCACATGTACATGTGAGAATATTATGATTACATGTACATATGAGGGTAATATGATGACCACATGTACATGTGAGAATATTACATGTACATATGAGGGTAATATGATAACCACATGTACATGTGAGAATATTATGATTACATGTACATATGAGGGTAATATGATGACCACATGTACATGTGAGAATATTACATGTACATATGAGGATAATATGATAACCACATGTACATGTGAGAATATTATGATTACATGTACATATGAGGGTAATATGATGACCACATGTACATGTGAGAATATTACATGTACATATGAGGATAATATGATAACCACATGTACATGTGAGAATATTATGATTACATGTACATATGAGGGTAATATGATGACCACATGTACATGTGAGAATATTACATGTACATATGAGGGTAATATGATAACCACATGTACATGTGAGAATATTATGATTACATGTACATATGAGGGTAATATGATGACCACATGTACATGTGAGAATATTATGATTACATGTACATGGGAGGGTAATTATAAAGACATGTACATTATGTACATACATGTATGAAGGTAACATGATTACATGTACATGTGAGAATAATAATTTTATTATGAACATCTTTATGAGGATAATTATGAAGACATGTACATACGTGTATGAGGGTAACATGATTACATGTACATGTGAGTGTAATTATGATTACATCTACATGAGGGTATCCTTTATATTAAATGTAGGAGTTTCTACCTTATCCTCCAGCTCCGATAGCTGCTGTAGTAACATCTTTGAATGAACATGGAATTGAACTTTTACAGGTACACATAATTATATATAATATAATTATGTTTGTATAAAATATTTTATTTCTCTTTTAGCGTCACTTAATATGTAATCCTGATCATCGTTTGTCTGCTGAGGAAGCTATGAGACATGAGTACTTTGCGGATATTGACCCATTGTTAAGAGTATAAGTGGGTGTGGCCATGTGTAACATGTTTTATTAACTACAGAATTCATTTTTAATATCATAATAATTATTTTATCAGTTGACTTCCAATAATCTACTGACTCTTTGCTTGTAATCTATCCTGTAAATCCCTCCATGCCAGCTCAACCTAGAAGGAATCAAATATAACTCTTCTCTCTAGAGTACACTCTTACCTGTTTTTGTGTGAATTCATACTCCCATTGACTAGAAAAAACAACATTTCCATGATCTACAACCTTTTGGTTGCTTATCTGAGCTGCAAGTCTTTTTTCAGCAGCTTCTTCTGGCATACCATCTCTTTCCATTATTCTTCTAACAGCCTTTAAATATAACACATTACTTCAATGAGATACGTACACACCCACACTTACCTCTTTGTGGGGTACAATAGAAACCCATACTTCGTGTAAACCTTTATTCCATTCTGCTTGAAGTAGGACAGCTGCATCCAATATACACACCTTATACCCTTTATTGGAAATATAGTTTTCATACTTCATTCATATAACTACTGATCACATGACATCTACCTTTATCGTATGCTTGTGTAGCTCTTTCCATTGCTAACTTCCATATTTCCGGCCAAACAATGTTGTTCAATTTTAATAATTGAGACTGTGGAAATGCAGCAATATCAAACACGTAATGAAAACAGGTATTTACCTTATCACTGAATACGATACGACCCAATGCTCTACGGTTAACTTCACCATTCTCTTTCAACACATCTAAATCACAAAGAACTTGCTAAATGACATAATTCTAATTATGTATTAACCTCTTCCAAACTCTGTAACAATATCAGCATGTCCTTTTGTGCCCGGTAAATAAGCCTCATGTCCTAACTACATGTACATATAAAGGGAATGTTATAGCCGAGACTCAGAGCATGTGTACCTTATCACAGTCTATTGGATAAGCTCCTAAATTTGATAGTCTTTTTGCAATGGCAGATTTTCCACTTGCTGAACCACCTGTCAGTCCAATCAGATAGGGTCCAGTGGATGGGTTCCAGTGTGCCAGGCAATGTGATATCTGAATGTATACATTATACAGGTAAGTAATGTTATGTAGCATTACCTTTGGTTGTCTATATTTTCCAAGCTGTTGTTTTCGTAGATCTGAAGAACTGATTTTATCTTCTAATGAACTCGGGACATCATCTCCATCATGCACTAATTTTATATTATAAATAGCTAATGGTTTTAGACCCTATATATAAAATAATAATAATAGACCCTCAATATAATAAAATGTTATTAGTAGAGCTGGTAAATGCATACTGTACACAGTGTACATACACAAGATATGATGAAATACAACATTCAGCTTTGTCCTGATTACGTTTACCTTCTTTCTCCTTTCTTCGTTAATTTTATCTCCTCCTTTGGCAGTTTCTGGGCTGACCACTAAACATGTCAGTTGGTCATCCCAGGCAGTAGGACCATACACATCAGTAATTGGTACAACATCGAACTTTATATCTGGTTTTAAGTCCATTAAGATTGATGTCACTTTTGACACACGATCTTCAATAGGATTGATCAGCTCCATCAGTATCTTATTAGTCAGCAATGGTCCATCAGCGATTCCTACCAGTACTCTTTTGGTAGCAATGAGGACAGCTTGTGCAAGTAACAACCTATGGCCATTATGAATACAATCAAAAGTACCACCTAATGTCACATCTGTGTAGGTTTTAAAGGGACCAGCAGCTGATACATCAGAGGGACTCCCCATTAGTACTGTTGATTCATTATCTATTTTAATTGATTCAAACTGGATGTCTTTGTTCGATACATCCAAAGATCTTTCAGAGATACATATATACTCTGGTAATTTAACAAGATCTTGGAATGAGGCTACTGGACTCAAAAGTGCTTCAATCTTATGGTGTAGCTGAGCCGGAAGGAAGATAGGGGACATATGAGGAGGGAGGGGGATGCGTGGCAGAATCACTCGGAGGTCAAGACGAGGATTGACTTTGGAAACATGGAAGTACAGCTGATCAATACAATGAGATATCTCAGCTAATCTTTCATCTTCACTCATCAGAGGTATATACAGTACATCTTTCACCATACTAGCAGCAGCTGTCAGACAAGGAAGAAGCTGCTGTGAGCTACTTTTTACAACCAAAGCTCCACACCTGTACATTATGTGTAGATTAGATCTTCAATTATGCTAACCTCAGTATTACAATTACATATTGTCCTATGGTATTGTAAGATGGCTACCAAGGCTGAAGTGAGCTCTTCCTCACAGTACAGTTCAGACCAACTCTCAGAGACAATAAAAGATAGATTTTTAAAGCCTCTTTTGTTTCCTGAAGTTCAGAGAGATACAAAAAGCTTTTATGATGAGAAACACGACATACCAATTCCCTGTCTCCAGTGTGATGTTGTATTTGATGATGCACAAGCAAGAGAAACGTTTTTACAACATTCTTTTACAAAACACAAAATAGTAATTCACAGAGTGTGTGATATAGTTAGTTATAAATGGTATGTAGATGTGTGGTCTGCATGTTTGATATAATGTATATATATATATATATATATATATAATTATGTACATGTATATAATTATGTATGTATGTATGTGTCTGTGATAGTTATGCTGAATATTGGAAGAGAAGACTTAAAGAGAATGACATTACTCAGTTAACTCCTGTTATCCAAACTAATCCCGAAACTTCAGGTACATACGGGCATAATTAGTATGTGTGTATACTGTATAATATATATATTGTTTGAGCAATGAAGTCCACAGAAAAACACTAGAACTCTCTTTCCAGGAAACAACATGACCATAGTTGAACTTGAACCGCTGACCATCCTAACCAACTTCTCTCTCATATATATTGTTTGTCCACATTCACAGATCCTCCAGAGAACTTCTATCTTTTTAGTGACTCTATTCCAGAAGATAAAGAGTTGAGATTATTTCTTCAAAGAAAAAGACTGGTATAGTAGTTATAGTAATAATTATGTATAATAATTATCATAAACATAATTAGGAAAGTTTACTGGAGATTCAACAGCAAGAGCGTGAAGATACTAGATTCTCCAGAGCATGTTTGTTTTGTTCTGAGAAATTCATAGGTAACAGAAAGTCTCTTTTCCAGCACATGTTAACTGCACATAATTTCAATATTGGACAACCTGATAACATTGGTAAGTTATTAGTAATTATTATATATGAATATTCTTTCTGCATTGATTTCAGTTTTTGTAAACGAATTTTTGGACATTTTACAACAGAAATTAGACAAGTGAGTTTACTTGATGTTTTCCTCATGCCTTCTCTACCTACCACTGCTACTCTCTCTAGTCTTCAATGCCTTTATTGTGAACGCACGTTCCGAGACATTTCCACTCTCAGAGATCATATGAGAAAGAAACAGCACAGAAGAATCAATTCAAGCAACAAGTCTTATGACAAATACTACATGATAAACTATTTGGTACTTGAATAAGTGTTTCCATGGAAATATATAGTTTACTGTGTCTATATGTACAATGTACATGTATTACAATCATAAAATGTGCATATACATGTTACTATGGTAACAGGAAATGGGTAAGTCATGGCAGGAGATACATGAAGATGATAAACATCATGATTCAGGATTGTTGAAGAAAGGGTGAGTGGTGATTATTGAGTTTATTAATGTTTGTTTCTCAATGAATAGAGATGTTTATAAAGACGAAGATTTTGATGAAGATGAAAATGATGAGTTTTGTATTCCACTTACATGTTTGTTCTGTTCTACTTTTGCAAACAATCTCACTGATATTAATAATCATATGAAGGTACTTAGTATCTGTTGTATATGTCAAATGTTAATTCTCAATCTATTTTAGAATATACATCATTTTGACTTGTTAGATATATTAACAAATTGGAAACAAGACTATTACTATCAAATTAAACTTATTAATTACATGAGAAGACAAGTAAAATGATACTACTGTAACCATCTTTATAATAACACATTAAACATCTATCCATCCATTCATCTGTCTATTTGTCTATATATCCATCCATCCATCCATCCATCCATTCATTTGTCTATTTGTCTATCTGTCTATCCAACCATCCATCCATTTGTTTATCTGTCCATCTATTTATCTATCTGTCTATCCATTTTTCCATCCATCCATCTATCATTTCAGATACACAGTAATACTTGTATACACTGCCAGAAGAGGTTTGACTCTTCGTCAAATCTCTTAAATCACATGACAACAGAAAGTCATTTCTCTTTACCTCCTGACCAATCTATTTGGAATCAACCACAGTGAGTTTACACATAATAGATGATGTATTACTTTATGTTCGTACATCACAAGATACTTGTTCCCAACATATGAAAATGATGGACTACTTTGTGTGTTGGACAGTGATACATAAAGAGATCAACAACTAACAGTGGATATAAAATATAAAACTTTGACATTTAAAAGTGATGTTATAAAACAATTAGAATCAGAACAGCAAATTATACATAAGAACGAAAAAGGAATTAATGGAAGGTTAGATACAGCATATATGTATAACAGGTAAGTGATTATAACTTGACAGAAAATAAGGATATGATAATGAAATTTTCTACTCACAACTACTATTTTCATTAAGAACGGTCACATGATATTCCAGTATTTTGCTAGCAATAGCAATATCCTTAAATATAGCTTCTATGACACGAGTAAACTCATCAATCTTAGAGGGAATGTCTTTTAATTCATTAAAAGCTTCCACATTATCTTTTGTCATCGGTAATAATTGTAGATCATCTAATTTCAATTGCACATCTACTACTTTCAGCTCCCTGCTTCCTAAATACTTGTGACAAGAACTTAGCATAGAATTAAAATGTTTAATAGAAGCTTTCATTTCTTCAGACAGAGTAGGCCATATTTCTGGCGATACTTTCAATTTGTGAGGGCCATCAGACGTATTTATTACCTCAAGACCTGCCGGTCTTTGCAATTCATTATACAGGATTTGAAAACAAGCTGTGATCGTGGCATCTTGAGTCAATCCTAAGGCCATTTTGAAGAGCAGAAGTGAATTGGTGACAGCATTCCTCTGCATTTCTACAGGTTTGTAAAGCTGTCTGATTTGACCACCTATCTTGTTGAATTGAGCCTCTGCAAAAACCTGATCACGTTTTATCAGATCATCACTGTCTTTATCTTTGTAACCGTAAGTAGTTGATATTTCTGTTGCCTCAGTCCAAAGATCACGAGTGAGTAATTCATTAGAAGAGCTTTCATTTGATGAAGGAGAATCAGTACGTAAATTCTTATAACGATTTGGACTAGATCGCCATCGCAACTTTAAAACGAATACATACATATACATACATAGTTAAGTATACTATACAGCCTTACCTTTAGCCTACTACACAGTGACCCCATCTTTAAATTTCACAGATTAAAAAATAAAAATTAGATCTCTAATTAGTCACCATGGCAATATAATATGAATTGCATTAAATAATGAACCTAATAATTGGCTTTTAAAAAACAATGTTGTTATTATACACAATAAAATAAATAATAATTACTTAAAGCGCAGTAGATGTTGTGCTTCATAGATTTGCTGGTACAAGCATTCAATATCTGATGACGTGTCTTCGATATGGGTCGGAATTTCATTTATTACAGAGAATAACTGTTGGCCTTCTCTTGTCAGAGGCATGAGGTGTAAGTCATCTAATTTATATTGAATATCAGCGACTTTAAGCTCTTTTTCGCCTTTGAATTTTTGACAGTGGTTGAGTGCTGTGTTGAAAAAGGTTACAGATTTTCGTAGATCTTCAGGGATAGTTTCCTGATCATGAGAGAGTTCGTTGATCTTTAACTTCAAAGGTTCTCTTTCACCACAAATAAGTTCCAGATGTGTTGTAGAATGTACTCCTGATCTAATTGCATTAAAACATTTAGAAAAGGAAGCATCCACCTCTAGTCCAAGAAGCTCCTTGAAACTTTGTAGAGATTTTTTTATTTCATTTTTGCGAATTACGATTGGTTTGTATAGCTGCAGTATTGTGGCAATAATATTATTAATCTCTTGGTAACGATCTCCATCCTGTAATGGTGTGAAATCAATTTCTCTATCTAAAAACAACTCATCGTTTATAATTTTAGTTTTGTCAACTGTACCATTGTCGTTTATTTGGTCTGGAGGAAGAGTTCTCAATTCTGAAGATTTCACCGGTTGATAATCATCTCCAGGTTTGATCTCCGGCTTCTCACCATCTGGTGGTTTTCCTTGTGGTGAACGATGATCTGTGAAGTATGGGTTGGTTAACGAGGTTTCTTTTACATTTGGATTTGGACCATCAATCAGGTTTTGTACATTTTCTGCACCATTCTATATATATACATATATTATATTATAGTAGTGTATTATATTACATGTATTATATTTTATTATGATATATGATCATTGATCGATACGTGATCAGTGAAATTAATAATAGTATACTTACTCCTCGCCATCCTCTTGTGAAATAACTGATCAAGGCTCCCATAAGTCTCTGTTTTCATAAGAACAATTTGTGATTTGTGAAGCGGAAAAGGTCCGACATGTACGAAGCCACGCCCTGGGTGTGTTAATGTGCTTAATAAGGGGGTGTCAACGTCCTCGTGTTATTGGTGTTAACGCCATGACTTCCATTTTGCTCCCCAGTGTTGGGATTGTAGGTATACCAGAATACATCATCCTTCTCTCACCAATACTTAAATCTGAAGGATTTCTTTTGAAGGCTGTATGGTGTAAGAAAACTGATATAGCTAAGCAACTGGCTGAAAAATTCTCCATTGCTCATTGTCCCTCCTCCTTTCAGGACTTGCTTCTTCTTCATGATGTAGATCTTGTGTATGTAGTAACAGAACCGGTTATGCAAGCTGAAGTAGCTGTTAAAGCGTTAACGTCTGGAAAACATTGCGTATGCTTAAAACCACCATCTATCTCTGCTGGTGAGGTGGAAAAGATGTTAGTTTTATCGCAATACTATTCTCAGTTACGCAGTGTACTGGAGTGCTCTATGCGATTCGTTCCATGTTTTGTCAAGTTAAAGGAGATATTGCAAAGTGGTCTTGTTGGAACCCTATGGACAGTTGATGTACATCTACATATGGGTTCATTAATAAGTGATGATATGTACAGCTGGAAATGCGATCCTTCTATTGGGGGCGGAGCTCTGAATATTTTAGGATCACATATTATTGATGTTATATGTCATTTAGACAGCTCCCCTTGTCAAGTTAAACGTGTAAATTGTATGCTTAAAACTTTTCAGAGTACAACTAAAAACATTTATGGTTTTCGATCGATTGAGTCTGATGATTACTGCTCTTTGCAAATGGAGTGTACAAACAATATGTGTGCTAATGTGTTGATCAACACACAGTGTGGTTCACATTACGATTATGGATTCTCGGTCACTGGATCAAGAGGGCGGTTGTCCATAAGAGGATTAGATTTATATTTACAACAAAAAGATTCGGTAGAGAAATTAATCCATAAAGAAGATGTTGCAGGAGATAAGGGATTTGCTACTGTAATGAACTTACCATACGAGTTTTATTACTCCATGGTACTTGGTAGCACAGGGATGATTAAAGCTTTGAAAGAACTCTTTTCTTCAACAAACATTAATAATAGACAAACACTAGCTTCCTTTCAAGATGGTCATCATCTCAGGACAGTTTTAGACTGTGCACATAGATCATCTAGACTAGCTCAATGGATTGATGTACCTGCCAGTATTCCCATAGAAACGTCTGTGAATCCTTTCTGGACATCACCTGGGGTGAAATTAGACATGGATAAACACTCACCAAAATCTATACAACCTGTTTCATATGTGTAAATATTTTCACAGTACAATTATAAAGTATATTTTCCATATCATGTTCATTAGTTTCCTTCCTTGCTGTATATGCACAGGCATTAATTATTTGACATGATATTTTTTATGTAAACCCATGACCTCATTGACCTGAGGTGGAGTTTCGGAATTGCTGTGCAATGGCCGTGAAGAATGATGTTGGGTCAACTGCGGAGGTTCTGGCAGGTGTTCTGTCTGGTGGAGAACAAAGTGAACAAGCTTTCAAAAAGAGATTACAATTTATCAAACAGAATGGTCATTTGGTTGATGTAATCAATCATCCAATACGAAGATATTTCGGTAGAACTCTGGTCCATATTGCTGCTGTTAATGGACTACCTGTACACTTGGATATTCTGTTACAGAATGGAGGTACGTGTTAACTATCTAGTGAAATTAGTAATGCTAATTGTTTTCCTTGTAGGTGATCCAAATAAACCTTCATCTCCAACAGATCAGCTCCAGGTAAGCTAAATACATATATGGAAAGACAGCACCCTTTTTGGTATTTCATGGTGGACACTACTTACTTTATGCATCCAATGGTACTGGATGTTTGGCTTGCAGTTTATCGGTAGCTAGACTAGTAGTGTCAAGCAATAATATTCATCTTGCAACTTAGTGTAGGGTATATAATATTTATGGTCATGCACGCCACGCAGTATTGCGATTCAGCATCAGTGTGCAGGTTAAGGGTAGTTAGCTATTGTGTATAAGGTTCTATGTTGGTAACTAGTGTCTAACTTTACAAGTAGCAGTTACTTTAGACAGTGATTTACAAGTATTTAGATACAGTAGATTAATTATACATAACCGTTGTACAAACACAATAATGACCGCTTTTTCCCACTGTCTTTATCAAATGTTCTAGACTCCTCTACATTTGGCTGCATTACGAGGATACAGTATGTGTATTGAGGTACTCCTCAAACATGGATCCCAAATTCGAATTGAAAATGCTAACCGTGTTACTCCAGTGGAGCTGGCAAGAGGGAAGATTAAGTGTGAAATCATGTTTAGACGAGCTATAGGTATGTGATTATAAAGATTGTAACTCGTATATCTATACATCCAATCACATATATCCTCCATCTTTTCTTTCAGCAAAAGTTGAAATTCCTAACAGATCACAGAAACAGTTACAAAGAGTGAAAGGTTGTTAGGATTATGATAATTGTGGTCTGTTACATAATTTTTGTTTCTCCTATCTAGATTTACATGAGCTACTAGATGCCGAAGGTAGGGATCTGGAAAGGTTTAAAACCTTATTCCTAGAGTTATTAGACTATGAGAAAGATTTGGGGACTCGATGGACTGATTGGTTCCAGCATACCTTACTCTACAGGTTAGATGTTGGGGAATATTATTGTGATAACTAATACTGCAATTCTACCGTCTACTTACCTTAAATACCTAAATATCATGGTGGTGATAATATTGACATTAATCCATTTCATACTGTCACTTTCTTGGTGAAGTTTATAATCTCTTGAGAGCATATATAGAAGCCATTATAGTGACAGGGACCCATAGTTATATAGATGTTATTGTAGCCCCATGGTTATAGACACAGGGACCCATAGTTATATAGATGTTATTGTAGCCCCATGGTTATAGACACAGGGACCCATAGTTATATAGATGTTATTGCAGCCACATGGTTATAGTGACAGGGACCCATAGTTATATAGATGTTATTGCAGCCCCATGGTTATAGACACAGGGACCCATAGTTATATAGATGTTATTGCAGCCCCATGGTTATAGTGACAGGGACCCATAGTTATATAGATGTTATTGTAGCCCCATGGTTATAGTGACAGGGACCCATAGTTATATAGATGTTATTGCAGCCCCATGGTTATAGTGACAGGGACCCATAGTTATATAGATGTTATTGTAACCTCATGGTTATAGTGACAGGGACCCATAGTTATATAGATGTTATTGTAGCCCCATGGTTATAGTGACAGGGACCCATAGTTATATAGATGTTATTGCAGCCCCATGGTTATAGTGACAGGGACCCATAGTTATATAGATGTTATTGTAGCCCCATGGTTATAGTGACAGGGACCCATAGTTATATAGATGTTATTGTAGCCCCATGGTTATAGTGACAGGGACCCATAGTTATATAGATGTTATCATAAGTTTTTTATCTTATTCTCTCAGAGCTACAGATGAACAGCGTGTTGATATTGTGAGTTTTCTACTACAGCAATCGAAAAGTGTTCCATTGTGTAACCTTGGCAATGGAAAGACACCCCTCATAGCAGCCTGCAACCATGGTAACATAAAGCTCGCCCATATGCTTCTTGAACACTCGCCAAGCTTGATGTTTGTCTGTGATGAGCAAAATTATTTGTATCCTTTACACATAAGCTGCTCTCGTGGTGAAAAAGGAATGGTCCAAGTGATGCTACAATCCATCATGCAGTTATTCGAAAATGAAGAAGAGGAAGTAAGGGATATAAATCTACGAGATCGTCTTGGTCGTACACCTCTCTACAATGCATGTTATCATGGCCGTTTGGAAGTTGTCAAATGTCTTCTGGAGTTTAAACGACATTATTCTGACAGAATAGATATCAACACACCTGAGCATACTGGTAGAACACCTCTCCATGCTGCTGTGTCAGCCGAAAGAAATTCAAAAGAGATTGTAGATTTGTTGTTGCAGCATAATGAGTTTAACGTGAATGCTGAAGCAAAACCTTCCAGCAGGGCTCAGAAATATCTCTTAAAAGTTGTGCAGAGGAAGCATTCGATATCTAAATTAGGAAAATCAACTCCACATCCTCTTGAAGAGACTGAGGAAGCTCATCCACCATCTCCCACATTTTCGGATATATCAACTACCGTAGGCTCTGTTTCTGATGATTTCGATACAGAGATTGGTGTTTTGATTCGAAAATCTACTAAACCATCGAGTCCAACTGGACCAACCTCTCCAATAAGAATGAAAGCATTCACTTCTACCCTTCCTGCTCATCCTTCTCATTTTTCAAGACGTCCCACAAGTCCAACACACATTTTTGCAAAATCAACCTACGTTACACAGCCAGTTGATCCAGTTGGTGTATACTGCTCAAAACAGGGATATTTGGAGATTTTAGAGGAACAGCGAGAGGGCTACATTAGCTTTAGTGATGTATTAGTCACTCCTTTAGCAGAAGCTTGTATATTTTGTAACGAGGATATTGTACGTATGCTATTGACACATGGGGCATTGGACAAGAACGGGCTATCGTGTCAAATCTCTTTTTTAGTTCATCGATCAAAAATCCTTCAAATGATCTTGTCTCATTCGTGTCAATCAAAGGAAGGTGAAGTCAATGAGGATCAGGTGATTGATACACCCTCTAAAACAACACATCATTTAAAATGGAACAAAAAATATTTATATTCAATAAAAGGATCATGGATGATGCCAAATTCAGCATTCCTATCAAGTCCTATGTTTGAAGACCATAGCCTACTATGTCAACCGATCACATTCACCGAGGTCAACTCCTCCAATATATCATCAGTGGAGCTACAAGACAACCGCTTAAGTAAACTCCCCATTGAGTTGTTCAACATGCCTAATGTCAATCTTATCAATGTATCAAAAAATAATTTGACTTCTCTGCCTGAATCTTCTGATCCAGGTTCAGGATGGGGTTGTTATGAACTTGAGGCTCTAAATCTTAGTAACAACGCTCTTGTTTGTTTACCGACCTGTCTCTGGCTCCTCCCATCTCTTAAAAAACTGAGTGTGAAGGAAAACAAACTGCAGTCTATAGTAACTATCGCAGACCCATCCAAAGGTGACCTCCTACTTTGTCCTTCATTAACAAATATCGATTTGTCATACAACAAAATTGTGGGGTTGAACGAATTTTTTTTCAGCTTGCCTAATATTGAAAAGATTAATCTATCTCATAATTGTCTTCTTTGCCTCCCGAATACTCTCTGGAAATGTGAATCTCTACAAGAGTTAGATGTTAGCTATAATGAATTACAACATCTCCCATACTGTGAATTTCACGAGTTGTGTAGCAGGGAATCCAAACTCGAGACACAGCTGGACTTATTCACTTTTGCCACACCTATTAATGATACCAATATCACTCTGAAGGACGACATGACTAAACAAACTAGCATCTATACTGGAAGAAAAGGTCGTACATTAAAAACACATACAAACGACTTCAAAATTCGTCAAGTTGCTGATAATATTAAGGACAGTCACGAAGTGTTTGCGTTTGTAGAAACGTCATGCGACTACTCTAATCTCACTACCCTAAATGTGTCTCACAACAAACTAACTATATTCCCTTCAGGACTTCCTTGTTTTGCTCCTAATCTCAGCGAATTAGATATCTCACACAATCAAATACAAATTGTCGATATTGTTTTTCTTCCTCAGGCAATACGCAAATTTAATGCCAAGAATTGTATGATTGAGAGATTTGGGAACACACTCATGGAAAGCCAGTTACGCACTGTACAACGTAAATGCTACCACGAAGATAACCTTAATATTTGCCTCCATCGTTCCCATAGTTGCCTATTATACCTTCAAACGTTAAATCTCTATGGCAACAAATTGAAAAGGTTTCAATTGTTACGACATCCTCCTTTGAAACGAAAAACCCAAGATGCAACCGAGGCTGAGTTAGAGTTTCGACAGGAGTTTACTTCCTTGAGTCTCCTCTACCCATCTCTTGATGGACTTGATTTGTCCCATAATGAGTTAGAAGGACAGTTCAACCCGAACATAGGAAGAATGACTCAACTCAAGTGGATTAGATTGAACAGTAACACAAATTTGGAACGATTACCGCTAGAGTTTGCCTTATTGAAGGGTAGTCGCTGTTCCCTTACTGAACTTCAGATTAGCAACCTACCGAACTTGATACAACCGCCTTCGGAATATCAAGACCCGCAGGTACAAGTCAACCAGTTATTAACATACATGAGATCAAGACTTAAACAGTGAGTAAAAAGAATGTATAAATATTTGTACATGTCATCTTTGTATGATATCATGTGACACATCATGTGATGTGGTAATATTATCATCTTGTATTATTTTCTATAGCTCAGTTCCTTATCGCACAATGAAACTATTTTTCATTGGACGTGGTCATCGTGGTAAAACTACACTCCTTCGACGTCTGAAAGAACATGACTCGGGAGAGACTAGACGTACAGAAGGAATTGATATTGAGGAGTGGGACTGCAGAGGGAAAGTTAGTGGTGGCTCACTCTTTAGATCAAAGAAACCTCCTATCCATTTTCTTGCCTGGGACTTTGCTGGTCAAGATGACTATCAAGTGACACATCAATGTTTCTATTCTCGTCGTGCTTTGTACATTGCTGTATTTCGTCTCTGTGATGGACTGAAAGGTGTAAATGAACTGGATCATTGGCTAAGAAATGTACAGGTATGTAAAATAATAACAGTGATAATAGTCGGTAGTCATTTCAGAAGTAGATACAAATAATCTGTATTTTCCATCATGTAGTTGAGAGCTCCTGGATCTATTGTAATTGTTGTTGGCACTCATTTAGACAAAGTATCGGAATCAGAGTCTCTGTTTCTTGAGGAAGAAGTGAGGAAAAGATACAGACGAGGTGGTGTATATCCTCAGGTTGTTGGGTGTTTCTCAGTGAGCAGTATCAACAAAGTGTTTAAGAGTAATATTGACAACCTTCGTCACTTTATATATCAAGTTGCAACTCATTTAAAAGTCACTTATAAGGATGGAGACAAATGTGAGTCACATGACTATCATGTGATAGTAGTCATCTGTATTAAATATCTGTCAGTTTATTCACTTGTCAGTTTATCTTTTATTTCAACACGATAGTGGAGTACAAACCAGATCTGGATGAGAACAGTCACCATGCTCTTCTCCAACAACAGATTCCTTCGAGTTTTCTTGACCTTCAACGAGGAGTGAGAGATCTTAGTGAATGTTCTCCAGTTCTTTATGAGGAAGAATTTTACCAGCAGTTCAGAAAACTGTTTGATGATGATGACGAGCTTAATGAAGCAGTGCACTATCTTACACTGCAAGGTAATGATTAGTTGTATATGTATTAGACTACAAGGTATGCATATACTATAGATTGTCTGTGTTCACATTACAAGGTAGTGTATATTATATTATACATGTTAATTGTTTGTATACATTATATATGTATATGTATTACCTTTCAAAGTAGAGTATGTACATATTGAAGTACATACTTAATGTATTAATGATGTCATACATTATATATTATATCTACATGTATGTACACACACACACACACACACACACACACACACACACATACATGCGTAGGTACACTATTGCACTTTGAAGATCACGGATTGAAGATATTATATTTTCTTGATCCTCAATGGCTGGCAAAACTCATGGCAAGAATCATCAGTCCATCAGTAGCAGGGTACTCCAATATGATTGAGGGTAAATAGTACATACTCAGTTGACAAACATTCTATGGTTAACTAACAAATCTACAAGCTTAGCTGAAGAAAAGACTAACTGACAAACAGACGGACAGTAGAGTTAATGTTATTTTCTCTACAGGGAAAATAGCAATACTTGACCTCTTTAAGGAAGACCCTCTGTTTCGTAAAGATGAGCAAAAAGCAGAAAGCTATCTTCATCTGCTACAGAAGTTTGAAGTTGCATTACAAATCAATAACTACGAGGTTATCATCCCTTCTATGTTACCAGGTGAAGCAGTATACCCCAAACCAGACGACAGCCTGAAAGATGTGTTATTATCTCTTGCTCACGATGACTTCTATCAGCCTCCAATACGTAGATTCTGGTTCTCTAATTATATTCCGGAGGGATTTTGGCCGAGATTAATCTGTCGTATAATGAAAGATTATCAAATTAAATCTGTTTTATCACAGTACAGCTCTCAGATAAACGAGCACACCCCTCTTGAGTGGACTATATGGAGAGGAGGTATGGTTTTCACTTCTCGTGGACGAACCATCGTGGTTTTGAGGATCGTACAAAACCCGACTGAGGCATTTTCTATAAATGGCAAAACAATTAAACCAGTTGAAGCTGCTCATCGTATTGAAGCACATGTATATATTCCAGAAATGATTCGAGTGATGCAAGAAATGCTACTTGTATCACATCCTGGAGAGGAGGTAATCCAGGGAGAGGAGGATGTAGAAAAGCAGATTCTCATACCTTTCAATGCAACTGGACATGCTACACGCATAATGGTTGCTGTTAGTAACCATATCATATCTCTGTCATCCTGGTTTAATGGAATGGTAATGAACCAACCTTCTATGATAAATGGATATCTTCCATGCTGGAAATGTTTTGCTGGAATTGAGGGTAAAGCTCCAGTAAATAGTGGAAGACCATTTAAAGGAGAGTTTGTGATTATTAATGATGTTCCCTCTTACTGTCTGTCATTTAATGAGTGTATAGTACCAGCTTGTACTGAACAAGACTTGTCCTGTGTTGCACACGGGGCATTGAAAGTTGTTCACATGGCTCCTGATCTGGTAAGCCGCCACAGTCCCATTCTATTATCCTCAGTCCCATTCATTATCCACCCTCCTTTCCATATCTTTTTCATGCCTTCTGTCATATCCCTATTCCCATTCTTCATTCCAGGTTTTTTGGGATCTGATAACCGACCACAAAGACTTGGAGAATACAAATATCCTTCAAATAAATGAAACAGAGCTCCTTGGTAAAGGAGGTTTTGGGTTTGTTTGTAAAGGAGTGCTGAGAGGGACTTCTGGAGTAGAACAGGTTTGGTTCACGCAACTGATTCTTACATGTATATACTGGTATATACTTGTATCATGTACAGGTTGAACCAGTAGCTGTGAAGGTTTTTCTCTGTGACTTGGAGAACAAGATTGATGTATGTTCAACAAGTAAACTTATATCTCTTTCTCGTGAACATAAACAGTTGCTTCATGCTTATACAGAGATAAGAAAAGAGGTATTCATAATGGATTGTTAGCAGCTGTCAATTATTTCATTTTCTTTCAATCCTAGGTTTCATTTCTGGCTGGTTTGAATCATGTCAATATCACAAAGTTACGAGGTGTGAAGAACACACCCACTTTATGTCTTATGTTGGAACTGGCTCCCAAGAAAGCTCTCCGAGGGATTTTGAAAGAATATCGTGAACAAAAGCTCATGTTAGAACCTTTGACCTTAAAGCAATGTGCTAATCAGGTACATATATTCTTTGTTTGTCGCTTTGTGTGTTCATTCATTTGGTTTTTCATTGTTTAACAGATAGCAGATGGATTGGAGTATCTCCATTCTCATCAAATTGTTCATCTTGACATGAAGTCTCCAAATGTTCTTGTTTGGGACTTTCCTTTGGCTCACATTGTACAAGAAGAACGAGTGCAACAAGCTGGTAATGTCTGGATAAAGATTGCTGACTATGGTATCAGTCAGGTCTCCACTTCTATGTTAATGAGAGTGGGAGGTAGCCCTGTTGGTACTCCAGGATACATGGCTCCTGAAATGTTTGAAAACATTGGTCAAGAACTATTTGCTGATAAGGTATAATACACGCACTATGGTACCTTCCAACATACTAAGTTCATCATTCTTCTCTCTCTTCTATTTAGCTTGATGTGTTTGCATATGGTATGGTTCTTTATGAATTGATTTCACTTCAAGTTCCATTTCACAAACAACCTCCGCAAAAACGGAATCATGATGTTTCAGATAGAAAAAGGCCTCCCATTGGAAATCAAGTATGTATATCTGTACACATACAAACATGCAGACTCTCTATCTTAATATTTTCCCTGACAGGAGAAGCATACACCTCTGTTTTTTCAAGATCTGATGCGCTTATGCTGGCAGCAAGATCCCTCCTCTCGTCCTTCAATGAAACAGTGTCTACAATGGACTTCTATAACAGAGTTTGAGCGCCTCAGGACTGAAATCACCCTCGGCAATTGTTCTTCAATATCATGTGCTTGTGTGAGTAGAATTGAACCGCAACATGAGAAAGAATGGGCACAGCCACAGAGTGTTGATGCACTTGATCCTTATGATTCATTCGCAGACGTTCCACGAATAGAAATGGATGGATCTCTTTTCACAAAAGAGGAGGTTGAACATTTCGGGATTGATTTTCAGATCTTGGCTCCACAGGAAGATGTGACAATCGAAGAGAAGGCTTTAGACCAAGAAGAAATACAGTGTAGTATTGAGGAAGAGGAGGAGAGCATTGATGGTTTGTCACATGATCTTGTGATTAACGAGGGAGACGTCGTGAGAAAGAGCACAAGAAGATTTAAGAAAAAGTTTTCACTTAAAACCACTACTGATTTGACTCGTGCTCTATTACAAAGAAGAGAAACAGGACAAAGATCGGAGTCACAGAGTGTCAACACAAAGCGACAGCATGAATCTTATACACAGATTTGGATGTGTGGTAGAGATTCGAAGAAAGGCCTGTTAGCTCTCTTCATATTTCCGGATAATCAAAAGAATATTTTTGTGAGTTTAGTAAAACAAATTTATGTTACACTGACAACTCCTGGTCCAGGCATGCAGGACAATGACTTAGAGGCTTTGGCGGAATAAATTAATCAGTAAAAAAACAAAAGCATTTTCGTAACCAAATGACCACGTGACTGTCATGTCAGACATGCTTCTTGATTTTAGAATTTACATTCTATCAGTTAGGATTTGAAGCTGGTTTCCAACCACCCAGAGTTTCCTTCCCTCTATATCGGAGGACTATTTATATCACATAAATAATGATATTCATAGCTCAATTTGGTTGCTCATGCTCATGGGTTACACTATCAATAAGTATGAGTTCTTCTGTGTATGCATGTGTATTAAGGATGAAGCTATACATGTTTATATTCCCACATTTAGCTTCTTGTGTGTGTGTGAAATTGAACTCAAGAATATAGACAGTAGTTGATATTATATTGTGTTTGTTTATATAGCATGTACTTTCACAACATTACAGGAAACTCACTCGCTTTCATCTTTGGACCCAGACTGTAGTGTTGTTATACACTGTCATCCTCATACTCATACTGTCCTTTTATCCTCATACTCATATTATGCTAACATCAATCCTCATACTTAGTAGCTTCTAGTTACTCGACTTAACAACTAGTTTCTTGAACTGTCTTCAAGTAAACTAAACACATATACAAAGGATGTGATGTCATATGATGTTTATGATGTCATATGATGTCATGATGCATGCCATTGTTTTAATTACATTCAAAACAATGGGTAGAAGACAACAAGTTCAGGGGTCATAATGTAGTTTCAACAAAGTATTTAAACAAATGTAAGATCTATCATTCTAAGTGATTCCATTCTCAAGCTCAATCAATGATATAAATACACTCTTTCCATTGTATTTGAGTACAATTATAATTAATGATTGTAAGCTTATGTTTCACCTATCCACAGAAATTCTTTGGGTATGTTGGTAGTGAAGAAGTCCAAGCTTTATGTCCGATACGAAATGCTATATGGATGGGAACCTCTAAGGGAAGCATACGTGTAGTACATGCACCCACATTATTTGTAAAATATTCGGGCAAATTACTACAGGATGAAAACTCAACTTCTCCGATCCTTAAAATCCTCCATGTTGAAGAAGAAAGTTGTGTGATAGTTAGTATTCATGTTGGTGAATTATGGTGCTTACATGATAGATTAGCAGGCCAACCTACCAGCCTGGTCAAGCGACAACGAATACTTATGAATGACAGAGACGACTGTGGACCAGTGTATGACCTTGTTAAAGTTGTCGTGGATGGTGAAGTTCAAATCTGGGGAACAATGGATAATAATCTTTTGATATTACTAACGATAAAAGACGGTTTGTGGTGTAAAAGTTATCATGAAATTACTCCTCCAAATTATCGCATGAAAGTATGTTCGTATATTGTCTATTGTAATTTCAATATCGAAACTGAAGAAGGAGAGAGACTGGACGAACATCATTTGTGGGTTTCATATCGAAATAAAGGAGGACTTGTTTGTATTGACGCTCGTACCAAACAGCAAACAGCTACTTTGAATTGTACGGAAATACTGAAAGTCAAAGATGGTGAGGACATGTTACTTAAATGCTTATTTGTTTACATTTTTGTTTACATATTTACTTGTTTACACATTACCTACAGATGATCAAACTCATCAAGTCAGTACACTCCTAGCGCAAGGAAGAAAACTCTTTATTGGTACACTCAGCGGAGTAGTTGCCGTTTTTGACTCTCAAAGTCGCTCACTCATTACTCGTTATAATTGGCATGAAGGGAAAGTCAGAACTCTTCTTCCTCTACCTAAACAGATTAAACCATGTATATGTGCAGAAGTTTCAATGAACACAAAGCAATTAGATAGCTCAAAAGTGCCCAAACAACTTGGACGTTTCGTTTCTCATACAGTGGATAGAAGTACTCATGATAATCCGTGTTACTTACCAAATGAAATGGATAGTACAGATTTAATAGCAAGTATTGGTAATGGCAGGAGAAAGATGATTGTAAAGGAAGAAGGAAAGCCAACAAAGAGATTTCGGTCTCATACATGGGTACCTGAACGAGATGAGGATATAACTCTTCTAATGTGGCACAGTTGATCATGGAATGTGTTGTATTGTTATTAATTAATTGTTAATTTTATTTGTGTGTGAACATAATTTTTAAAATCATAATCCTAAATTTTATTGTTTGATGTTAAGTTATATTAGAAATTTCTTGTCTACCAAGGTTCTCCGACCGAGGTTTCTCTTTCCAAGACCATCTCTAATGAGTTTTAGGAGCTGAGAAAAATAGTTTATGATCAATCTTATTATATATTATATGCGTGCTGTTACATAATTCAAAATATGTCCTCAGTTCTTGTCTGTCTGTCTGTCTGTCTGATTAAACAGACTGTCCCTCTTACTTGGATGGAAAGATAAGTGATAATGGCTGCCAATACAAAATTCCCAGCTGCTAAATCAACAACACCAAAGAGAAGAACATCAAATGTAAGAAGACTCCATTCATGACCATAAAATAATACACCAGCGAATGAATTGTCTGAATCTGAGGATACAAAAAACAAGAATAGGTAGGAGAAAGAGAGATGAAACTAGAGAGCAGATGAGGATCACACTAGAGACTACATAACGAGTAAAGATACAAAGACAGTGATAGTACCTGTGTAAAACAAACATTTATCCACTGCATCATGAAATTCCATTCCAAAAATTTTCTCGAGCAACAGTTTTGTTTTCACAACATAGTCACAATCAGGAACACTCTAAAATACAATCATACATGTAAGTATGTGTGTACATACAAACATACTACATACATGTTCTAGAAAAGATGATAGAAAATGGTTCATATCTTCATATGATTTGAGACTTGTTTCAGTTATTGTATTTCCTGTGTGATGATAAAGAGGACACACAGACATTATGATATAATCATGTGGATAGAAGCACTTTACCCTGTTCTGTGTGAGTACTTCTAACATTTGTTTGACCTTCAGCACGCTACAAAAAATATAAAAATATCACTGATCATCCATCCACTCATTTCTATTCCTAACCTCAGCTAGTATAGGAGCCAGGATTTGAAAGTATTGGGTTCTAAATGTAGGAGTGATAGCAATCTCAAATATTTGTTCATCAGTATCAGGAATGAGACCTCTACGTCCACACATGTCATCCTAAAGAGAGAGAATCAATAACACATCAATGAGTATGTGTTATTATTCACTTTCTCTTTGATTAAATTTTGGTTCATTTGTTTCATGTTTGTGTCAGCATGTCCATGAACAGAGCGACCATGTATATAATAGCCATATAAACCATGTGATAAGATAAACACACTAACCTACAGATGGTGGGTGAATGAATACATCAACAGATAAATAGGGAGAAGGATGAGATAGACAGACTAATGAATGAAAAGATTGTACGTACATTACTTATTGAACACAGATCAACAAATTGTCTAATTTTGTGTTCCACAAATCTCTCGTGTATTAGTACCATATATAACCTCTATATTAAAGAAAAAAGAAATAATTTTAAAATGCTATGTACATGTAATAAGAAATCTATACACTCACCAACAGTACAGCAAAAATGACATAAAACAAAATCATCAATCCGAACCTGAGAACCAGGCTATGAGGTGCAGAGTAACGATGATTGGGTGTAGTAACATGAGAAGAAGGGTCTCGTTCTGACAGATTATGTAATCCAATAACATCAAGAAATAATAAAACAGTTACCAGTACCAGAACAGGACTTATTTTCCTCAAGGACTGAATCTCATTCCATTCATTAGCAATGAAATAAGTTCTCCAGATACTAACTGGAGTTTGAGGTAGAGAAGTAGCTAATTCTGAATTCTGATTTCCTGTATTTAATAAGCCTCTGGGACGCTCCCAATCAACCAGAAATATCTGGATAGTCACCTGTCTCCATATTAGATAAATTATATGTATAAGACGAAAGACAAAAGCCAAGACCAGGAGTGTTATAAATGCAATTTCTTGATTCCCCTCAGGGAGGGTTATAAATAATGTTTGCTGTGCTTTAAAGAGAACAAGAAGGAAGCAGCTTGATATTGTGAGAAGGAGAAGCAGAAGTGTGGAGGTCACTGAACAGAACTCGGCTATCATGAATAAAAATGTCTGAACAAGGACAAAATTGTTGCTCATTATATATTCATAGAACATAAATTCATGAATAATTGATTAGTTTAATTAGACTAACCTTTAATGTGCTTCCTTCTCTTCTTAAATGACCATTCATTTTTAATCCAGTATATACTGTTGCTATGACAACTAAGATGCTTGCTGTTACCTTGAAAGGAGTGTGATAGTCACATGATGTTATTATTAGTAATATTTTATTACCCCTAGTCCAATATTGAAATCATCATCATTGTGTTTGTATAATGTACTAAATGTAGCCTGAAAACAAAAACCAGCATATATATATGATAATAGAGATATAAAATTATTATATACAACATATGTATGTACACCATGTACTTACAGAGACTTTGGTATTAGAGGGTAATGTGTCATAATTAATACGAAGATAAGGTATTTGTATGTGTCCTCCTGACTTTAATATGATCCTAATGTATAATTATATGTATGTGTGTGTATGTATGTATGTATGTATGTATGTATGTATGTATGTATGTATGTATGTATGTATGTATGTACGTATGTATGTATGTATGTATGTATGTATATATGTAATTTTACCTTAGATGGATGGATTTGGCATAACATGGGGAGTCTGTGAGAGATTGAGATAGGAATATTCTACGAACAAACTGCCATTTATCAGTATTACTCCCTAGAGGAGAAACAAGAAGAGATATCTGAGAAGAAAGGAGATAGAAACTACCTTTATTGACTCTTGTCCCTGAATTACCACAATCATTATCAACTAATATTGGTAGAGGAAGTAGGTGATAATCATTGCTAAAGGACTGATCTAAAAGAACTATAAAATGGAGTTACATGATAAGGAACATAAATCTGGCCGATAGTCTCCTACTGCAAATAGTTCTATCATACACAGACTCTAAGAAGTCTCTGATGGTTCATGGTTTCCTAATACAACCAGTATTACATACAATTATTTAATGACATAGGGATACATATATCATAGAACATAGGATTGAGTCCATCATCAATTAACTGGTCTGAGTCTATAGTACACTCCAACTCATACTGGACACCAATCTGTAATGCTGAAGCTAATCGTGATGGACGGTCCCTACACAACTAAGGCCAAACATATAGATTACAGACATACATACACACATACATACCATTATTTCATCAGTGATGTTAATCAATCCAAGGAAACTACCATTTAAAGAAAATTGAGACGCCACTAGTCTTAGCTTAGAAGAGCTCTGTTAAACAGAATGATAGCTACAGTAAATGCAAGGTTTTTAGTGTTATATTTACATCAGACGTTCTTGTTGAGTACTCTGTATTTATGACAGTATTATCAAGATACTCATCAGCTCCAAACTCAGGATAAAACAGAGGTGGTACCAGGTTTGGTCTATAGAACAAAGGACACACATACATACAATCTGACAGACATGTATCTCACTGTGTTGATGCCAGCTTTATGCTTTCTTCACAAGCAGAATCAGATTTGCTGTAATACTGTAACACACACAAATTAAGTACAAGTTGGCAAGCAGTCCCATTCCCATTCTATATAGAACAGGAAAGAGTACAAGGACTATTTGGTGAATGTATATCCTTACATTACAAAGTTCCAAAGCAGAGCTATAATAATCATTATAATAATTGAAAGGGTGACTAGAAAGTGAAGGAAGTGGACTGGAAAAGCACACTCCTCCAGTGACCTTTGACCCCACACACTCTGTACAGTCCTCTATTCCACATGGAATACATGAGGTTTGAGTTGCATCAGCCCATGTTCCTTGTGGACAAGGAATACAGGAACGTGAACCTGTTACTGCTTGATCCAATGGGAGAGTATCAACTGTGTGTATTAACGATAATTTATGTGTACATATGTACAAACATACATTACCAAATATGGATGTGAAGTTACATTCTGAACAGATTCCACTGTTATATACAAGAGGAGGAGTGCACTCCAAACAGAACAGTCCATCATTTGATACAACCTGGAGAAGATAAGGGAGGGGTCGTCTGTTATTAATAAGAAGACTAGAGTTTTCTCACTTGATCTATGTCACATGACTTGCATTGTGATGGAAATAGATTCCTAAAATACCCATCATTACACTGACATGACAATCCTATGAAATACAAATCACCATGGCAACCGATCAACAAACACAGTTTTGATCATTCCTGAGACACATTCACTAGTCACACACTCACCATCTTCACTCTGTACAGCATCACTTTCACACATCACACAAGATAGGTTACCAGGTTGATAAAAATCATCTACCTTGCAGCTGCTATGGAGTTCATAATTCACTGGGACAACACTCACTGATTGAGAAATCACTGAAGGTAGGAAGATCACGAAAAGAGGAAGGAAGACATCTGGAAAGGAATACATGTTACATGTGGATGATGATCATAATAACTAGAGAGAGAGAGCTACAGTTTGTTTGTAATTGTGGGGCTACTATGATAATTATATTCATATATATCAATAATCATGAATAATTAATTAGGGTCTTACAGTGTAGCGGCTATGGACTTGTGACATTATACATTATGTCTCTTAAACAAGCTCTCCAGAGTCTTAGAGAAGGAACACATGGAAGTGTGACATCAAACAAGAGGGATAATGGAGGGTTAAGTGCCCCACCTCAAATCAAATCTTCTGTAAATTATTATTACGTACTACGTATGTATGTCAATCATTATCAAATATCTTTATAGATTGGACTTGCTTCTATTTCGAATTTAAATAAAATAGATGTTCATAACTTTGAAGATATACAATTCAGTGACGATGATGATGACGTAAGGCCAGATATAAAATAATTATTAATAACTATTAATTAATTATTCTAATTGCAGGAGCTCTTTCAGAATATAGATCTCAATTTATCAAATACATCATTGACAGACAAACAATCATCTTATCCAGTAACCATAAACACAAATAAGGATTACACTTCAACAAATAGTGAAAAATTAGCTGTTGAATCATACTCTCACCAAATAAACTCATTTACGAAACCTAATTTGACCAGTGAAACTGGTTTTACTGGTTTGGACATATCAAATAAAAGATTACAATCTAATGGTACAAATAGTTCCCCTAAGACACCACAATATTCACAATCAATAAAACCACACCCATTAATAACTCCCACTGTTCCTTGTTACGTCACACCTGTCTCTACTCCATTATCATGTATGCAACGAAGTAATAAAAGAAAATTTCCTGGACCAGCTGGATGCTTACCAAACTTAGTACGAGTTTGTAAAATTGTATATGTACGTATGTATGTATGTAATTATGTATCTATTATATTATGTATATATGTATGTATATAATATTATGTATGTATATATGTATGTGTACATATGTATGTATATATATATATGTATAATATGTATGTATGTATATATGTATGTAGTTATGTATGTATATATGTACTATCTGTAACATATATATTAAATTTCATTAGATACAAGGTCAGAGTATGGAAAGTATCAGGATAACACTTCCTACTAGTCCCTCCCCTTCAACTACTCCCAGAATCAAGGTCAATGGCTATATTTTTATTACAGATATAATTATGTTTAGTATACATTATATTAACAGAGGATAGCTGTTAGCTCTAATGTCTCCACTACTACCTCACAAAACTCAAATGAAGATGAATTCTCTCAACCTCCATGGACAATTATGATGCAGGAACTGGACACATCTGGTTAGTAAACAGGTTTATAATTATGTTTAGTATATATAATACACAATACCATATCAATAGTACATGATTTTATCTACAGATCCTATCACAGCACATCTGATGAAGTTCAATATTGCAAGTACTATCAAACTGGTTTGTACTAAGTACTAGTAACCACTGTGTATTTAACCTGTCTTTACCTTACTAGGCCAATAGTCGTGAGCTTATTAATGGTAAAATACCACACTTGAGAGTTTTAGTTAAGACTATAGTTAATAATAGCAGGAACTCCAGTGCAGTAATGAAGGACCCAACAGGTGTGTACAATGAGATGTGTGGATATGTACATACAGACATACATACATACATCTGTACGTACATACATACATACATACATACAGGGGAGATGTTGGCTACAGTACATATGAAGATAAGTGAAGAACACAAAGAAGAATGGTCACCTGGATGTTGTGTGATCTTAAGACAGGTCAGAGTGACCCTTCAAGTTATATTCCTCATACTATTATAATTATCATGATTCATGTACAGGTATCTGTATTCAGTCCATCACCACGTAAACATTATCTCAATATAACACTGGATAACATTGTTAGAATTTATCCTTTCTCTTGTGGATCAATTCACAATTCAGTTGCTACACAATCTCTAGTTAGTTAGTATATCATTGCCACCTAATCTACTTGTCCATCCCTAATTCTGGTCGATCCAACTTTGATCCGTCTATCTATCTATCCAAGTATCCATCCATCCATCTATTTATCTCTTATTTGCAGAGGTTATCTGAAGTAGGACAGCAGTATATATCTCTAACTCCTTCACTTGGTACTCCTCTGCCTGCAGAGTTACCAAGAGCCCCACATAGAACCACCTCCATGCTAAACAAATCTAGTTCATCAGTTTCAAGAACCAGTGTCAATATTATCAGTCCCTTTCCTGACTCACAAGAGTACAAATCTCAGAAAACAGATAAGGATCAAACAAAGTCATACCCTCCTCATCAAAAAATGAGTTTTGCTCCAACTGAAATTGATGGTATATAATTCTTTCTTTTAGTCCAATAATCCATGCGTTCTATTTATGATCCATTGATTCATACTTCCACCTATCCATTCATTAATCTATTGATCATACCCTCTCCATCCATCCATTATGTTTCCAATGATCATACTATCTCTTGATACAGATGACTTTGACGCCTTCTTTAACGATATAGATGTGTCCATGTTGGATGTTTGAGTTCTTTCTTTACCTTACCTTTTTCTTTTCCTTCCTTCCTCTCTCTCCTCTCAAGGAGATACACCATTATATAACAGAGATATAGTATGTTAAATAGATCAACTATTTTGTATATATTTGTGTTTGGAAAAACCTTTCCTTGACTTTAAAATTGCATAAAATTGCAAATAGCGACAAATTATAAATTGTAGGAGATCAACAAAACAAAACCCAATATAAAATTTCACAATATCAGCCTGTCAGCAGCTATTATTTAAGATAATGAACTATGTTGTATGATACATTCAATCATTCTCGGATAAAAAGTATCAAAGAAGGTCTCCTGTAAAGAGAAAAGATTTGGTGGTTAACATTGAGCCATACAATGGAAATTTAGAAAGATGACTCTCCTAACAACATCAACAATAAGTTGTGATATGCTAACATTACATTAATAATGGGTATATTATAAGTTGAAGTTTGAATGTAATGTACCATCACATTAAACTCCTATACGTCATCAGTCTTACCTCACGATCACACAATCTTCTTGCTCCAATCTCAACAAAATAGAACCAGCAAATCATGTAACTCCCAAAAGTGAGACAACTGATGACGACAAAATTACCATTCAAATTAAATATTACAACCAAGACTAGAGAAAGGAAAGAAACGTTTACATTTGAAGTGTGTGTGTTCTTGAACTTGTATGCAATATATTGTGAATATTCAATTTATAAACTCACTCCCGACACCAGCGAATAGTAAGGTCAGTAAAGGTACTGCAAATCCCAAACTAATGAACATTATATACTCATGCATGAACGAAGAAGCAAGGAGAAGAAGAAACATGGCAAATATTTTGGAGTGGAAAGCCTGTGACAACACAACAGTAATGGAGTGGTAATTCATAATGTAAAGAGGTAACTATGTTTGTGTGTGCACTGTGTAATCCCTACAAAATGTATGCGTATAATAATGTTTTGCACACTGTGCTGTGTGTATGTATATACATAATTATTAGTGCTGTTTTAGTATGACAATACACTTGGTTATACTTACTGGTATGACTAATTTATCACAATTTACTTATAAGTATATTAGGCTTACTGAAAGGGTTTTAGTTTTAGTAAAAGTGCCATTATTGGCCATTTTCCAATTTAGTTATAGTTATTGCAATAAACTTGTAATTTAGTTATACACAATGCCTCTAAAAGGGGTTTTAGTTATAGTTAAGATATATATATATATATAATCTATTAGTGTTACTTACTTTTCTAAGGTCCCTGTAGATGTACTGGTGATTAAAATGATACGGGATTACATTCCATTTACGATAAAACTCCGAATAACTTTTACAACACCACCAGTCCTTAAAGGAAGAAAAAATATTAAAGTCCATTGTTCAATATTGAGATGTGTGTTTATGTTGCACCAATGATCACAATAGTGAATGTAACTAAACAATGTTTTGATCAATGACTTTATCAAGTGTTATAGAGCAAATTGACATCATTATTAAATACAAGTATCATATCATGTCTTACTTCATAGAACTTTCTATCTCCAAATTGAAGTAGCTCTGCATTCATGTTCATCCATGCATGCAGCAGTCCGATGCCCCACTGTGAGAATATAATCAATCCCAATGGTAACGAACTCACAAAACTTCTTAACACAGTTTTCCAACTGAAATATAGGTAATTATAATACTAATATTAGTATAATAATCTTACTCACTGAAAATCATCAACTACCAAATTGATACAAAACTGAGTCATTAAAGTAAAACTACCTACGAACTGCAAAATACAAGCATCTGAAATTATTACAACGCTCAGATCATTTTCAATTATGTACTTACCAGTGCCAAGTTGATAAACACTAGCCTCCATTTGATCGGTCCTTGGTTCCTAAAAAAAGAGAATATATTCAACACTAAGCTTAACATAATTACACTATTACCTAGGGTAGTGATCTCTGTATAGTAATGTAGGACAAAAGAAAAAGTAACAATATTGACTGAAAGATCCAACAGTAGGACTCATCTGACCAGCATACCACACTGCTGGTCCACTTGTATCGTCTTTATGCCAGGGATAAAGAACCTTGTATGCATTCTCACGTATGAAAGAATATGTCTTCAAGCATGCTCTAATCTAAAGGAATACAAATCCGTGACGATGACAAGAGTCGTACACAAACTTATAACAAAACACGATAACTATGGCAACATGATAAATAACCTGTTCAACTGCTATTATAACAGATATGAATTTAGGAAGTTGAAGGTAAGGACAGATGAATGTGATGTAGACAAAGGAGGCCATAAACAGAAATATGTAAGATGTAAGGAACACAATATCTACTACTCTTCCAAGTGAAGTCCTAAGAGTCATCCATAACTAATTAGAAACCATAATGTGTAAGAAATACTCTATATTTATATATATATATGTACTTTGAACATAGGATGTATTAGGTAAACAGTTACATGAAGAGATGCAATAACCAGTATAGCACCAATAAGATGACTCCACGATAACTCTTCAAGATAATACAAAAAGTTCCAGTAAAATCTAAGATTAGAATTTTGTATAATTTTATAAGTATTTTAATAATAATTACCTGCCAGCTTTAATGGAGTCTAGAGTTATGTTGGAAAGAAAGAACAGTATTGTTGTTACTACACAAATTTTAGATATCGCATATATATTAGGATCACGCTGAATCAGTTCACTATATAGGAGAAGATATACATAATTATACATACTATTGGAAATAAAGAGAGACAAATCCAGAAAAAAATATGAAAATTAAGAAAAAATTACTACAAAAACTAACACACAAACTATAACACTATCATTCCATGAATACTTTCATGTATTACGTAAGTTTAGAATTCAAGCAAAGGTCACACAAAGTTTATAAAGACTTAATTATTTGTCGGCACAGATCATGCCAGGTAGTTTCACTAACATGCAATATTGAATACATGTATATACAATACTGCAATTCGATTGGCCTGCAATATATTAACTAAGCTACAAGGCCAGTGAACAATTCCAGATCATACATATATATATAATACATTCAAGTATTAATATCTTGAAATCAAGTCTGCACAGTATATTATCAGTATTCTTACCTAGCAATAGACTGCTGTACTTTGAACACAATAACTCGTCTGCAGTTGTATAAAAGTTGTTTAAAATATGTACATTACATGCTAACTATACGCCTAAACTCTTGTTACTTACCCCTTTTCAGACTTATCAATTGTGTGGTTGAGGGATCCATTCACAGAGTTGTAGTTAGAGGCCATTGTTAAAGGGTGGTCAAGGCGTCACAATTCGATTCATGAGTGGCCACTAATAACACTCCATAGGGCATTGATTGCCATTGAGTGGTACCACCCAACTTCATAGTGAGATGTTAATTATATAATTATGTGTAATTAGTATGTGTTAATGATAATAACTTTCATATTTGTCTGTTAATTTCAATGTCAATTGTTTAACAGGTAGCTTAGCTGTCACTACTTTTTGTAAACTTTGAGAGGGAATGGTTCTCTTATATCTCATTGTGAAATCTTCATCATCGTCACTATTGCTATCATTTTTAGTAGCCTCCAGAGCTGTTAACTGTTCAGCTTTTCTTCCAATAGCATGAGGTAACTCTTGTAATCTCTTTTCTCTTTCTTCATCATCCTTCTTAACTTCATTTTCTTTACTTACTACACTAGGTGATACAAAATGACCCAAGTATATTTTATTACTTGGACCCTTTGTGATTTTATCTCCACTGGGTCCTGTGTCATTCTTTAGATTAGTACTAAAGATATTAGACTGGTAAGAAGATAGGGAGTCATCTGATTGGTCATTGATTGTTGCTAAGTGTCCAGCCGACTGAAATTTAACACCATATTTTGCAAGACGGGCTTTCTTCTCAGCAATCTTTTTCTCTGACAGTTGTATTTCCTCACCACTTCTTTTCCTCAATGCTGAAGTAATTGCAGCACTGCTTGTTTCAGAAGAAGGAACAGAGGAAGATAATGACGAGGAGGAAGACTTGGAGGGACGATAGCCAAATGGTTTGAAACTGGGATTATTCCCACCCTCTACTCTTCTGTAGTGGAGAAGAGAAAACTGATGATCTCTTATTATGTTCCTATTCTATATACCTTTGAGCTCTCATCTGTGCCCTCTCTAAAGCAACCACCTGTGCAGACATAGTCTTCTGCTGTTTTTCTTCTACATTTTTGTGACCACCAAACTTCCTTCCAGCTTCATATTGCCTAAGATCTTTAAGTCGCTGAATGGATATACAATCAAATAACCAGTGTCCATAATATATTACACTACAAAAGCCTATCATAATACTCACTTGTCTGTGATGATGATCATATGAATTAAGATGATTATCATATTCTGAATATTTAGAATATTGTTTATCACAAAGTTCACAGTAATAAGATTTTCGTAATTCTGATGTAGAATCTGCAATCAACTGTTCTTTGACTACTTGAGCCTTTGTATGAATGAATGAATAGATAGATAGAAGGATAGATAGATAAATTGATAGAGGAGTGATGCAGAAATAGTGGAGAGATAGATAGGAAAATAGATTAACATACTTTGTATTTATCGATCAGACCAGGAGTTAACTGTTTCTCAATTTCCAATTGTTTTCTCTTTTCTGTTGCTTCAGTTGCAAGATCTAACTGAAGAAAACAAAATATATGTAAATGAAATTCTATCGTTACAATTGATTATTTTACTTCTTGTTGGAATCTTCCAAGACCCATAAAATCATCTTTGAGTTCCAAAGGTACTGGATTGATTCTACCTGCAATGAATGTGTCTCTGTATATCCATTCAGTATAAATATGTTATGCCTTTTACAATTACCTTGTTCTTTCCTTCCAAGTCCCATTCCGGACTTCCATCCCATTTTTTGAATCAGTCTGAAACCCATATTATTCTGAAGTATGGAGAACGAGAATCGGACCACAGGTATGCCTGCCCACGTACAACAAACCCATATCCACTACTAATTAATGCAATCACATATACATACCCATAAACCAAACCCTACCCATCATTAACACTTCCATTAACCTAATATTTTACCTCTGCTATTGGTATATGTAATCCTGAAGATTCTTCAGGCTCTATGCCTTCAACAACATCATCGTAAGTGGTAACATCAGAACCCTGGAAGAGAGATAATATAGATACATTAGTGATGAATCTACAGCAATGGGAAGTTAATTAATGAAACACTGTATCAATGAATGGAAAAATGATTTACTGCTGTATCTCTCTTTTCTGAAAAACGAGTGAACTTGCCAGCCATTTTTTATAATAGAGGTTAGCCACACCCATTTTAACATTATGGCTGCAAAAGAGATCCACCCTGTTCTTGTAACAGCAACATCAGAAGCTGATCAAACTCTTTTAGAGGCAGGGTCTGATCCAGCTCTTCTACAATTACAACCACAAAGTGGAAAACATGAAGCTCCTATTGAGTTATTAGGAGAGGTACAATCCTACTTCTGTGATATATATATATATATATACGTTATTATAACTATATATATATAATTATATATATATATATGTATATATCACCTCTTCACTTTTGTACTTATAATTACAATAATTATACTAACAATTATTTATTGGGGTTCACTTTCTCAGCAATTGTCTATCCCTCTAGATCTACATTCATCACTTGATATTTCTGGTGTAAAAATATTAATAATTATGATTTCCATTAAATCATTATTTTTTTGCAGTTTCTTCGATGCCTGATGAGGGAAGAATATGATGCTGCTAAATTTCTTTGCCAGAAAGGTATGTAATTAACTAATTTATTAAATATTTTAATTCATGTTGTTGGTTACCATGATCAAATTACTCAACAGTGTTGGAGTTGGAACCTGATAATTGTATTGCACAAGAATTTGTTCCTGTTATAGAAGAGAGACTAAAAATTGGTATGATTGACATACAATATCGATATTATATTAATTATAAAAATCAAAGTATAAATGTACTTCCTTTTCTAATCTTAATCCTTTTGCAATACAAGCATCTGGTTGGATAGGTACATATTGTTTATTGATTGTAATTATACATTCATTATACACAAGTACATATTATTATCAAGAACTGCAAATGGAATATTTGTAAAATTACATTCCAGACAAGGAACTCGAGACTGAATCTAGCAGTGAAGATGAAGATAGTGTGTCATCTGATGATAAATCCAGTAGCAGTCAGGATGAAACACATGATCATTGTAACCATAGCAACAAATGTACATAGCATCAAATATCATTATATTTGCTTATTATTTACATGTATAATATGTGTAATATATATATTTATCACTATGATGGGAATTTTTTCACAAATGGTATCATTACATCTTTGTACATGATGACATAGTAGTGGAATATCATACGTTACATGAATAATTCAATTTACTATATCATAACTATGTAAGTATCCATTTACATTCCCAGAATGTAAATTGTTTATTGTCCTGTCTATATATGTATTACTGTTTGTTGTTAAGGTGTGTGTAATGTGAAACTACAGCAGAATCTCAGAAATGAACATTCCACACACTACGTAATATCACCTACATTCCAAAATCATAACATTAACGTGATTATGTAAATGGAGAGTAACCAATGTTACAAATTATATTCTTTAAAAATATTGAAAATTGAAAACATAAATTTTAAAATTTTAGCTTTGGATATAGTCATAAAAAAATATCTATGTTGATAATTATTGTTTATGTAAACAACTAGATTCAATGTATTGATAGTTTGTGGGGACATCAGACTTTACTTTGGTGGTTTTACATTTTCTTCAAATCTACCCTGGACATTACCAGCAGGTATGTAATTTGCCACAACAAATGTTGTTTGTCCATTTACAGCTCGCCCAAAACCAGCTTCAGTTGTGGAGGCCCATATCAGCTGTGTGAAATGACCAGTACTGGAAGAGAATCCAGGTCGATTGTAATTATAATTACTACTTTCATTGTACCACAACTCTGCAGTGTGATGTGCAGTGAGAGTACCACCAGAGAAGTATGCCAAATTTTGACCCATTCCTTCATGATTACCATGCTGCAGCCGTCCAGTGGAAGCTAAATGATCAGCCCATTCTTGAGCCTTGGCAGCTGCCCTAGGTGACCATTTGAGAGGTCCTGAATCATGTTTTTTCCTGTATGTGTTATGTTCTCTCAGCAGATCAGTGTAGAATTCATCTAGTCCTCCACCTGAAAAGACACTATCAGTGGTATTACAAGTACAAAAGAAATCACTTACCACGACAACATGAGGAGCAACAACCCATTGCTGATTATTGTGATTAAATAGTTCTATTGCTCTAAATGACAACTGTTTACTCTGCAATGTTGCTTCTTGAGCAAATTCTCACGCAGGCGCACTAAGTCACCCACGTGGATCGAGTGTCTAATTAAGTTACGTAAACACCGACGCAGGTGAGCACAACATGGGAAAGAGAAAAAATCGTTTGAAGAAGATAGAACCAGATAATGAAGTAGTAAGTAAAGTTGATAATAATTATCTCACTTTATTTTATTTCCTATCAGGTGGAAGCATCAGTAATTAAGCCCCCTGAAGTGAAAAGACTGGTAAGTGATGATGTTAATGATACTGGACAGGAAACAATACCACACAGAGTTGAGAAGAAGAAACATGTGAATGAATTACCAATGAAGAAGAAGAAGATATACTCTGAGAAGGAATCTCTTTTAACGTATGTAGTTTGGTTTAGAAAAAAGTTATGTAGAGTAAGACTTTGAGTAACAGAGAGAAGAACATGTAATTGTATTAGTAGATGAGTAGTGACAAGTGAGCCTATTGCCCTCTTAAATGTGAGGTAGTGAATGTGAAATGTAAACTTGCCATTTTTGTATTTGGTGCTGGAAGGTGTATAACAATATACAATACAATTGTGTGTCAGACAGTTAGTTAATTCTGCAAGACCATGTAAGGTAGTTCACTTATTACTGACAACTAAATAGTGCTACTAAACTAGATGTCCCTCCAACAAGCATTGGAATGGTAAAAATTCTTCTGGTCTTTGTTTGCAATTGCTGATTTTCGACACAGTACTCATTCTCTGCAGGAATAATTCATAATATATTAAATAATAATACATCATTTTTGTATGTATAGAGTGTTATGTTCAAAAGATAAGAATATAGAAGCATTGTATCATGTCTTGATATTAATGATACTCGTTGGATTGAGCTACTCTTTACTACAAGACACAGTTGAAGCTGGAAGGTAAGACCCTATATATTAAATGATTTCGTATCCTGTTTGGCATGAAATGGTTAGAGTATAATAATAATATGTAGTAGTACTATGATAGAATCTAGTATTGTTTTAGTTATTATAACGAAAAGTGGTCTGTCATGCTAAAACAACACTAATGTAGTACTATACTCTATATAATTTGTGTTGGCCATAAACCAACCCTTGTATTCTCTAAACATTATATACATATAATATACTCCAGAACCAGTATTGATTATGATGTTATATATTCTCTAGACCTCATATTGATTTTACATATTACTTCTCTGGGTTTGGACCTCTGAAAATGCAAGTGTTCTCTTTAATGGTTTGGTTTGGTTTACAGACAGCTGCATTTCTTGTTTACCCAATGTTTAAGGTATATATTGTACTCTCACCTGCTAATAATATGTTCACACTCATCAATTCTGACTAATCATTCATCTTTCTTTTGTTGCTAATGTATACAGAATGTATAACAGAGTGTATATAAAACTCAATATGCTAATTGGCTGTCCTATAGTCACTGCTAATAAAATTAATTGTTGTGTCCATGGCTGTCATGATTTATAATTATTACTGTTACTTGTATTTCCAGTATGTAATTTGTATATTCCTTTGTTATTAGCTATGGCAGAGGCTTTACTCTTATGGACGCTTCTCTGTGAATCTTATTTTTGTCTTTGTATTGCTTGTATACAATGCCTTTGCTCATTATATTGTCATCTCTACAATTAGTACTTATGATCTATTCCCTGTACCAGCACTTGTTTTACTGGTTGAACAGGTTAGGCAAGGCTATTTTTATTTTCTTGTTGTTAACTTAAAATACTCATAGTTGCGTTTCACAATGAAATCCTATTCTTTCATACGTGAGAATGCATACAAGGTTCTTTATCCCTGGCATAAAGATGATACAAGTGGACCAGCAGTGTGGTATGCTGGTCAGATGAGTCCTACTGTTGGATCTTTCAGTCAATATTGTTACTTTCTCTTTTGTCCTACACTACTATACAGAGATCACTACCCTAGGTATGAAAGAAATTGATGTTTGTTGTGCTAAATATTCAGATTTCAGAAGAATTAAATTTATATATGTTTTTTAAATAGAAATCGTGAAATCCGTTGGTTCAGAGTTTGTGGCATGTTATTAAAGGTAGGATCATGTCCTGAAATGGATATCTTCAATCTCTTATTTCTGTAGTGTAGCATAACAGTAGCTTTTATCACTGTTTTGACAAAAGAAATTTTTTCGCTTCCACCCACAAAGTTAGTGCTGCTATACTATGTAATATATAATATTTATCAAACGTATTTTATGTGTAGCATGAAGAATATTTTAAAAACATTTCTCTCTTGTTGTCTCTGGGGACTTCTTTATCAGTTTATAGCTGGTTATTTCTTCCTACATTCATGGCTAAATCTTTTTTCAGAGCTGTTTAGATTTGCAGACAGAGAATTTTACTCAGTAAGTAAAACAAATACTTACAATACTTGTACTATTTTTCACTATTTGTCAGGACTGGTGGACGTGTCATGATTTTCATTCCTTTTATCGCAAATGGAACCTCTTGGTACATGATTGGATCAAGGCATATATTTTTGCTGATCTCAAAGATGTAAATTGATATTCCATACAATATTATATATTACAACAAATTCAATTCCACAGTTGATTAACAAGAAATGGTATAACAAAATAGCATTTGTTCCGACTATTTTAATCTCTGCTTTGTTTCATGAGTATGTTTTATGGGCTCCTTTGCGTTCAATCATGCCTCTGCTTCTTTTGCTATTTGGCACATTTGGATGTAAGTCTATTTTCATGTTTTCAATTATACCCACATGTGAAATCATTCGTTTTCCTCATCCAGCTATCCTGTTCATTGTTCGTCCTTCTCCTACTGTAAAATTCTGGAACTATTTTCTTCATTTCGGACTCCATTTCGGTGTGTCTATAATGCTATTCTTGTATACAATGGAGTTCTATGCACGTCACTTCTGCCCCAGAGATGGTTCATTTATCCAAACATTTATTCCACGAATGTACGACTGTTATTATGCTGTTATTAAATAACAATCATTTAAGTTTCTTTTTAATCAATGAATATCTTTTTCTAATTATTAATTTTGGTATAATTATTATGTTATGAATAAATAATTAGTATTGCAGAAGAGCCCCACCTTGATATTTAGCAATTGGGTGTGCAAGAGGCCCACACAAAGACAGATATCACACAAAACTTTAAAATGACTAGCGAAAGGTAAGTGTATTACCTTATAATTATACTCTCTTCAAAACTTTGTTCTTTTCTTACTAAGGGAATATACTGGTAGTTTATACAAGAGTGATCCTACAACAAAGGGTTGGGCACAAATTGGTGGAGGGCCTGTAAATTTAAAGATCATACCAGGAAGTGGAGGGAAATGGCAACTTGTTGCTAAGCAAGGCAAAGAGAAGGTGAGGAGGATTTAATAAGTTAAACACATTCTTGACATTTGTATTTGCTGTGCACAGGTATGGGAGTGTGATATAGAAAGTAATTTCAAACACAAACTTCGTGATAATTTTGTTCAATGGATCCAAGAAAAAGAAGGGAAAATGAAACAGACATTTGGTCTACGTATCAAAGATACTGTTTTAGCTCAACAGGTAAAATCAAACTTCTACTTCACATCATCTAATGCATTTTTCAATCCCTACTCCAGTTTAGTGATGCACTCACATCTGCTCTGACAAATCCTCCTCGAAAACAATCTCAAGCAATTTCTTCAACCACTACCAAACAAGATGATAAACTTCTGAAGATAATCCTTCCTTCAAAAGAGTATCTCATTTTGCCCTTTAACAGCAGGTTTATAAATTAAGCTATTTTACACATTTCATACATTATAAAAGGCATTTACTTGTATATAATAATCAGCTGTGTTTGTTTGTTCGGTAGCCATGTAATTTCAAACACTGCATTCAGCAGTAGAAATGAGTAGGAATCAACTTGCAAAATGCAAATCTACAATAACTGGATATACAATCGAGGGTTGGCTTAGTGGGTGGAGTATATGGGTCACTTACTGAACTGGTTTAACGACAATAACTCTTAAAAACTATAATCAAGGACATGTTCCTAGTATTTTACCAACACTGTGGTATTTGAAAACTACATCTAACTCTGGACTACTGATCCAGTGATAATTATTATATACTTAAATTTCAGAGCTACAATGATTCAAATATTGAAACAAGTAACGTTACAACAACTTATGGATACATCATTGTATGTACTAGCTGCATCGAGTAATAGTGGTCCAGTATCATTAAAACCTTCCACAACTGTTGGTGAACTTAAATCCTCAGAGCTTTTAGTTGTAAGGAGACAAAGACCTCCAGGTATGGCTACAGTTACTACTGAAAAACCACATCAAGAGGTGATTACAAGTTTTAGATTTACCATATAGCTCATCATCTGACTATCTGCTTTTTTTTTAGACTCACACTGTTCCCCTGGATGTAACAATACCATCAGGTGACACATATACTCTCAATGTCAATCCATCTATCACTCTATCTGATTTGTTGGGGGTTGTGTCAGAAAGGTCTGGCCTGAGCCGATTTGCACATAGATTTGATCTACCTATTGCTAATCAAGACAAAGTGAGACTACAACAGTTGAAATGTTCAGCTATCACTGTTGTGAGGAAAGGTAAGATTGATATACATTACTGTATCATTGGTAGTTTCATTGAACACAAATACTCATAGAAGGTGTATCAGATGGTAAAACAGGACTAGAACTTTTGACTACAGAAGTTACTGATGGAGGAGGTGTCAGCCCAAGGGTAAGCATGTCCATGATGTACACATAGATGTCTACTCGTGTATTTATATAAGTATTGCCTCATACTGCATGTCCTATCTATCTTTGTAGACTGCTTTAAAGATGAAAGCAAAGAAAGCTCCACCTCCTCCTCCAAGCTCTCCAAAACAAAATCAACAACTGGTAAAGGAACTGAGGCACCGGTCAGACTCAGGTCCTTCCTCCTTCAAATGTGTCCAAGATAAAAAGTACCAGTCAGACTACATTCCATCATCTCATCACGAAGCAATAGATGGTGAAGATGTAAATGATTTTGTTTCCAAAATGCTGAGTGAACATGCTGTAAGTAATTCATCTCCTTTGATGATATCATCGACAAAACCTGGCAGTCCATTGAAACAGAGAGGTGACACATCAATAAGACAAAAACCTCCTTCTCCTGCTCCTCCCCCTCCAACCAGGACTAAGGACTCATCAAAAACAAGTATCCAAACAGAGTCAACTCGTCACAAAGCTGGGTCTGTTAAGAGAACAGCTCCACCCCCTCCTAAGGGTTCAAGTGAAAGTACCGACAGTATAGAACAAAAACCTAGCCAAGAGAAGAAATCTCATTTAACACAGTTTGGTATTGCACTGCCTAGTATGACTAAACAGCATATATTAAACTCTGATAAAAGTCCCAAGTCATCTCCAACTAGATCAAGAAGACCAGGTAACGTTAACCAACCTCAATTGAAGAATCACGACCTTTCACCTCAAATAATACGAAGAACAGGGTCACTCGATACGCCAGACACCCCCCCTAAATTTAGAGCACCACCTCCAAAATCTCCACCTCCTTATCCATCTCAAAAGAAACCAATTAGAAAAGCACCAAATAAACCACCGTCCCAGCCACCAAAACAAAAAGATAGTCAGAACCAGAATCTGGTCTCAAGTAAACCTCCATTGGACCATAAGGAAGTTGTAGCATTATCGGAAAACAAAGTGTTAAGTTCAAAACCAAGCAATCAGCCTCAGACCCATGTTAACCAACATACAATTAAGTCAAGTCCTCAAAAGAGGTCAAGTGAGACGGAATTTATCACAACAAGCAAGTCTATTGCCTTGGTCCCTGAACACCCAATTAGTCCAGGTAAAAGAAGGGATAAAATAATTGTTGTATCTCCCAACAAAGGGAAAGTTATAAACCCTGTTGGATCTTTTTTGTTTAAGATTCCTCCTCCACCATCGCAAAATGTGCCAAAGAGACCGGTTAATCCTCCAATAGTAGCTAAAGAAGGCAGCCCAAGAGTCCAACCTATTCATCATATTCAACAAGAGGAAGATGAAGATGAAGAGGAATCATCGACCACTTCTGGTTCTTCTGTTGGAGGTTATGATGTGGGATCTGGCTTGCATTTGGATAGAGAAGATATATCTCCTTCATCTAAGTCTTCTAGTAATGAAAGTGAAACAGGAGAGGAAGACAACATAGGAGAAGAGGAATGGGAAGAGGTTGACTCTCTCTACCCTGAAGCTTTGACACAAATCAAGCAGCAGGAGAGTAAGATAATCCAGAAAGAAAAACCTCAACACATATCATCATCTTTACCTCTTGAACCAGAAAGTTCAAGCGATGAGGAAGAAGAGGAAAATGGTATTCTTCTCCTTTCTCATCTACATACAAAATCTGATCCTGATTTGTTAGAAGACCAAGAATTGGAAGGAAAAAATGAGATGATTGAAGAAGCTATACATAACTTGACTCACTTGAATAAGGAACAAACAAGCACTGAAATAGAAGGAGAAAAGGAGAAGAAAAATGAGAAAAAGGATATTAGAAGTGAGCTTCATACATTAGATAATATGATAGCATCTCTTAGAAATTTGGTCGCTGACACTTGTGAAATAGGAGGCAAAGATGAGCTTGGAGGAGAAATCCAACACCAGGATTCATTTGGTTCGGAAACTAACTTTGATATTACTGTTATCAAGAAAATGGCACCACCACCAGACACTACCCCTACGATCATATCCACCACTCCAGTTCCTCCTCCTCCTCCAGTTGCACCTAAACCTTCAAAAGTAAGCGAATCTTCCAAAGTACCTCCACCAACCATAAAACCAAAACCTATAATTGCTAGAAAACCCACAAGCGAGGTAATAGTGGATGATGAATTGGCACTGAAATTGAAACAAAGACAGCAGAATATTGAATCAAAAGAAAATCCTCCAGTCCAGACAGAAATACAAAAGGATCAGGAAAGTGATATGACATCAAAACAACTGCAAGAGAGTATTGAAAAGTCATCAGAGAATGCTAAAACCATGCCAGTTATGACAGATGTGTCTCACAGTCCAGTGTCTTCAAACACTGTTAGTACGAGCTTGTCCAGCCAAACTGGAGGAGAAATGCAAGCACAGCTTCAAATGTTACAACAACAGGTGCTGCAACAACAAATGATGCAATTGCAACAACAATTTCAACAAATGCAACAATTGATGGCAGCACAGCAATCTGCATTTAATCCTGTTTATATGCAGCAGATGCAACAGATGCAAGCAGGTCTTCAAGCTAGTTTCCCTGTCCAATCAGGTACAATACCAACTATACCACAGCAGACAATGATGAATGCACAACAACCATTACCAACAGCTCTACCTCTTATCACTCAGCCTTCTCTGACTACTTCTCTTCCTCTAGTTGGACAGCCTTTACTAGGGGCTTCTTTGCCGGTAATGGGGCAGACATCATCAATGCAGTTTCCTCAGTTGCAACTACTACCTCAAACTGTTCCTGTAACAGTGGAGCAGTATGTTTCTATGGCAACCAATCAACCTATTATGACCCCTTCCATTTACCAGCCGCCTGTTGACCAACGATTATCTACGGTTTCTCTTCCACCTTTGTATTCATCTCACTCCCCTGACTCTCCCAACCACACGAGCACACCCGTCCCCCAAGCCATGTCTCGAAGATATTCTGAAGCAGATGTTCGTTCTATAGCTCTTGGAGAAGTTGAAGAAAATTTTGACAATTTGATGGAGCAAGTTCGAGATACTGATCCAAATGAAATGCTCAAAAAGGTTTGTGAGTGATCATATATTGAGATACTGAATTATATTTATCATATTCCAGGTCCCTGAAAAAAATGATGACAAATCTGAATCACCATACACTGGAATGACAGCTGCACTTGTAGAAGCCATGAAAGAAAGAAGAAAGCACTTTTCTCATAACTGTAAGTGACTTCACAGAAGCCTGGAGAAATTCAATACTCTGGCTATCCATACAGTGTTATATTTATTGGAATTTATACTGTATTTACTTTTCATAGCCTCAAGCATATCAAAACAAGAGTCAACTGATGAAACTTCAGATAGTTGGGATGACAGCTGATAACCTTTCAGTGCGGCATGATCATGTGACAATAATTCGTTATGTAACTATTAATACATGTGTGTGTATATTTTGGTTTTGTTGTATTAACAATGCAAACACTTAGCAAATAGTCGCCGGTACTATCCTTTTTGTATTTCTGTTTCTTTTTTTATTATAAATTATATACAAAACTTGCATATTTCACATTTCGTACTGAAACTGAATTCTTACACAGAAACATGAAGCACAAAACTGAAGCAATGAACTTTACGAAGCTGAGCGAATGAACCGTGACCATGAACTAAAACAACTGCAAAAGACATACATATCTATTTTACACATGCATAATAAAAAGTTCATGTATATAACATCATGATCTTCATTATGATATTGGCTATGTACATACCAAAAATGACCATTTGTGGCCACACCCCTTCCTGCTCACTGTACTCTTTATCTCAGATGGTGTCCCTTAAACCTGTTCAGTTTTTATACCCTCTGATCAGGTCATCTTGGAGAATGACATCATCTATGATGAAATACAATGGTACAGAAATTTTCACAAGGGAGAAAAAGAAATTGGTACACAAGATATCTGATACAAGAGGACCACATATGTCCACACTACTAGTAATGGGTATTGTTACTGACTTATAAGATATTGTATATTAATTAATTATTATACAGGAATGTTCGGCATCTTTTGGAAAAAGAAACAGGAAGATGAAAAAGAGGAGGGGGAGGAGGAGGAGGATGAAGAGGAGAATGGTCTAAAAGTCCCTACATCTGTTAAGAGAACTATACTGAGAGCAGAAGTAAATATCTACTTTCAGGTTTTCTTCTGTCATTCACGTTTTCTTGTCTTCATTATTTCTTAGAAAGCACGGCAGACCAAGGACTACAATGAGGCAGAGAAACAGTATCATGAAGCCCTTAAGATATTAAATACACATGAAAATGCCATTTCTCAACCATTCATTGAAGCAAGAGCTATGGTTTTAGATCATGTAATGGATTTATGATATCCCTCAACATACATATATCAATTTTTATTCTTTATCCAATCTCTCTTTTTACTCTTTGACTAGCTTGGAAACACATATTTTGAAAAAGGAGATTGGAATAAAGTATGGTGCTATAATCCATGTCATCCAGTTCACAATATATATTACTCTAGGCAGCTGTTAATCTTGCTACAACGATTTCACTCCTAAGAGTCTGTGGAGTGGAAGAGGAAAGTAATGCTATTGTTGAGATATCACTTAAAATCTCAAAAGCATATGCAAATTTGAAGTGGTAAAACTATCCATTGCCAGTTGGTAATGATGCATCGTCATGTTTCTTAATAGGTCAGACAAAGCTGGTATTGGATTTCAATGGTGTGTTGATACTGCACTAAAGATTGTGGAAAAAGATCCATGCAATGAGAAGTTAGCTTCATACTCGAATCACAAATCTTTCATCTGTCCATCTCCAATAGCCTAGCCTTACTGGGAATGTGTCAGCAAGCTAAAGGTCAACATCATTTGATGCTAGGTGATGGTCACATGGCATACACATGGTTCTCACGTGCTCTTGATACAGCTAAAACTGTATACGGTGAAAAAGACCCACAAATTGCTGTGGTTACCAGCGATTGTGCAACTGCCCTTGATGCCGTTGGGAACTATAAAGAAGCAGAGAAACTTCTAGAAAAGGCTATAGAAATAGTTGATTCATTTTACAACAACTATTACTATAGACTGACTCAATCTAATGAAGAATATCATGAACAAATGTCAACTCTTTTGATGAATTTAGCTGCCATTAGAAACAACCAAGGTTTGGAAAAAGTAATCTTTGGAAACTTCAAGTAAATTTGATTTCATTAACAGGTAAACAACAACAGGCAATAGACACATATGACTTAGCACTCAAACACACTTCCAAATTATCAAAAAACAACTTACAATACGAAATTAAACGAAGAAAACGAAGAATAGAAAAGATCAGAAGAAACTAAAAATATACTAATGTCATACACACAAATATAAAGTAATGTCATACACACAAATATAAAGTCATTCTACATACCATTGTTTTTTCATTGAAAACAGCTTTAAATTTATATTATGTAATAGTAACATCATAACTATATTAGTATCACATGGTGGTAATAGCCACAGTATGTGTTAAATCTAGCGTTAACGTTTGTTCCACGGGTAGCGATTGATTCAATCGTGCAGTATAATGCGCTAGTGTTACAAGTCTGTGCAACATCATTGCAATGAACTGTACAACTAAGATTACGCCATATATAAGTAGGAACATCAAACTGAGGAATTTAGTGCTCAGACCCAGTGACTGCAGCTCATCAATTGTTAGCATGTAGAGGAGAATTATCCATATCAAGTTGATTAGGAGGACTGCAATAAGAGTGTAGTTTCGAAGGAACCTCAACTCGTCTTTTAACTCACTGACTTGTGT